>JAZHYW010035557.1:0-39953 GCA_037355805.1 Ixodes ricinus
ATCCCTCATAACCTCAAGATATGAACAGAAATTGACGCTCACAACGAAATCTCTTACAAAATATATCGGTCTATATCCCGCTATTTTCCAACCTTGGAGTTTCGTCCCAGTGGATGGCATCTTTGTTCTTATTTAGTGAAACCTTGAACTGAAAAGCTAGATTAAATTAAGAAAATTTATCTTTATTATATACCAAAAAATTAAAAAAAGGACGGTGTTCATTTGTTTTTTTAATAGTGAATAAAACAAGCGCCATGGAGAAGCAGCGTGTATGTGAGCAGGAGAAGTAAAGAAGAAACAAAAACAAGAAAATAATGTGCGCGGTATATGAGTGCGCGAAAAAAGACATTGGTCGACGTTTAAATGCCTTAGGCTCTAGCGTCAAAGCAAATCCAATTTTTCACACCGCGTCGAGAATGTTTTGTCAACCTAGGGACAATATATTCAGAACGAAATATGAAATTCACGTAGAAAAGAACATAAAACCCCGGAACTAAAATGCCCAATCTCGACGCTCCAGATAATCTCCAGTTCAATATTTTTGACTCAAGTTGATTGTTTGGTTAAAGTCTTGAGGCCCTTACAAATACGAGTGAGCAGCACGGGGGTGGATGTTTTATTCAATTAATCTGGCGTGAACTTTACTTTAGGCATCACTGTACAGGGAAACTAAAATAGCAATGTTCTTCGATCGGTCAAAAACCATAATTCTCCTTCCGTTCAGTTAATACAAAAAGCTCACTGATAAACGCTCTAGTGAAAACAAAAACGCTTCCTTTCTTTGCGAGATATAGATTGAAATTTGAAAGTGATAAGCGCAGATATTAAAAGAAACACACTGGACAGGTACAATACCCAACGTTATATGTAATTCCATAATAATTAAAGCAGTCTCTGCCAAGCAATCAAAACCTATTACAATGAATACAGTGAAGAAAACAAGACAAGCGTTTACGTAAATGATGCACCAAGACTGTACTTCGCTTTGGTTTTATTCTCCCACTCTACCACACATACCCTCTTAAAACGCACCCTACAGCGCTTCTGTAACTATTTTTAAACTTTAACTGCCTAAGCCGGAAGTGGTGTGCAATATTCTAGTAACCCAATAAACCATTATATTGTGATATAATTTGAGTTATTTGCAATACAAAAGGTGAAATAATTTGAAACTTTTGAGCATCGGATCTCTTCCTTAGACGCGCCACTGGGATATAATAAAATTCGGCGAGAGACACTTAAGACTGCTTACGTTTTGAGCTTAGAAAGCATCCTTTAGTCAACCCGGTGGCTGCGGCGTGACGTGTGAAATGACGCACGCACGAGGGCACACCTTTATTTAACCAGAACCGTTGAGCTCTCGTGGCGTCGGGGAAGCGTGCTCGTCTCGTACCCTGGATGCCCGGGTTCGATTCCTACTCGGACAGAAATGCAGTAAATTCTATTTTCATTCTATTAATTTACTTTGTCTACAGAAGCCTCCCTCAAAAATCAACATTAATTCGATCGTTTTTATGTGTTTTTATTCTTTGCCCCGTTGGCCATTTTCGGTACCATCGGTCGGACACACCACCGACGCCGACGCCGGATTTTCGCGTAATGCATTAAATGTTATTGCAAAAATAATAAAAAACGAAACAACAAGGACGTGTGCCCACCAGGAGCGATTTCTGTTAATTTTAAGGAAGCCGGGGAATCTGCATCCAGTTATGTGTACGTGAACAATCCACTGATTTAGACAACCATGATATACAAGGCAAAAGAAGCAGCCATGCGTACATTTCTCGACCGGTCATGACTATGGCGTCAAAAAGTCACGCCCAACGCGTTCACCAAAATGTTACTAAACTGTCGTATTCCACACCGGTTGGTGCATCATTCAAATTTCTTTAGTTTTCAGTTTCTTGCAGTGTCCATTTCAAAAGAGCACACAGTCGTCTTGGGCTCTGACGGACTACGAAATTCAAGAGAATGATTTAGTTATAGACACACCATAGTATGAAACATTACAACCATCAAAGTATTTCGTATTTCAAGGCAGATTTGACGATTAAGATGTGCCTCTTGTCACTCTATTATGAGCACACACTTGAATAATGTAAAGCAAAGAACCTACAGCTAGAGGTCTTCTCCTCTCGGTTTACTAATGTGTTTCAAAGGCGTGACTGGCAGAAATACTTCTTCACAGCCTCAGTGTTGGAATGTGAACATGCTGTGACAGCTAGTGAAGGCCTCAGAAAATAAATTATGAGCATACTTTTGGCCCTACCGCTTCCTGTTTCTTTTTTTTATTTCAACATCACTGCATGGGTAGCCAGGGACACCGAAGTTTAAATGAGTTTACCTAACTGGTTTTGGTTTTGTTGAATATCCTAGTATGCTGATAGATACAATAAGGTCTAAGTTTAGACGCCGCTTTTCATTTTAAGTAAAACGTAAATAAAAAAATGTACACAGCGTAGTCCCAGCAAACGCCTGAACTGTAATACCGGTGGTACAGTGATAAAGGCGGATATCTCACATTTTGTGGAAACAGTAATGTTCCAAAATCAATTTCATCGCTCAATATTGTTTTCCACGTCGAATCGGCGATGAAAAAAAATCAGAATGTATTTGTTTCATGATGTATCCGGTTTATTAAAGGTAACAAAACAATTTTTAAAGACAAACGTTTACTTCTCTTCTTTATCTGAAACAGGCATACACCGAAGATAAAAACGAAGAAAGGTGACCAAGAACAATCGGAGCAATGCGGAAGTGTAAGACGCGCACTTAATAAGACCGAATCGAAGCCGATGTCTCTTCCCAACTCATTCGGCTCTCTTACCCTTCCCAATCAATTCGTCTACATTGAGGGGTACCCCAGAAGCGTCTGCTAAGACCGTCCAGTCTTCCGAATCCGCGAGAAAAGACGACGACAGTCCGGAGCAGGGTGCAGAGCCAATGAAAAGAAACGGCGCGTCGCTCTTCTTGGGCGTCTGTCTTCATTCACGCGGCATTAGTGTAGCACTCAGCGCGGGGTCAACCGTCAACCGGAGATCAATCCCCGGCAGCGTTGCCGGGCCTCCTGATAATTGTGGCCGTTCTTTGTGTACGGCGCCGAGGAAAAACCAACGGATCTGGAGCGTCGCAGGCTTTCACCGACACCCAGCGGAACAAGCTTTTTTCTGTGTGTTGTTTTAGGTACACCACCTTAAGTTTGTTTTAATATTTCCCTGCTACTATTTTGTTTTTACGGCGAATGAAAAATTCGAGTGGGGTAAAAATATGTACTACGCTTTGTTTACACAGGGAACGTTCAGATATGAAAGAAGGAGCGTAAGGCGGACGAAATGAAACCTAGAGAACCTCGACGAAATACAGCGCCGGGCTGGACGATGGGTCAACCGGTTGAAAGTTGCGCAACTGTATCCAGGAACCAAGCACGTTGAAATAAACCAAGATGCAGTATGATGTCATGTTTAGCGACACAGGAAAAAGTACTGTATCCCAGACTGCTTTATTCACCGATGCTCCTCTCTTCCTTTGCTCGCTGCTCGGTTGCATCTGCCGGCAAACTTAGGAGTAAGTTCAATTATTTTTATTGCAGTATTGTGGAACGCGGATTGGTAGCCCGTCGGTTGCACCGGCGGTGGCCTTTGCTTGACATCAGGCAGTACACGCAAGTGTATGGAAGAAACATACAAAAAGTAGGAATATTAAAGCTATTAAATATTAAAAGAATAATAAAGGTCATTATCTTATGACATGCTGCTATCATTACGAGTATATCCGCTGCTTGGAGATCGAATCGGTATTCGCCAAGCGTTCAAACGCCCATTAAAAAATCAGACGTGCCATAGCACCCACGGCTGAGCATGGCGAGCTTGCTCTTCTAGTGGAGAAAACAAAGGAAATTTGCTGTCGATAAAGCCCTCCAAGGGGAAGGCCAGAAGTTTCTGAATGTCAAATAAATTCCTTATTAGCAGCAGCTTTCCGAGAATTGGCGAATTCCCCGCACGAAAGCCTTCAAGGTTGTCGCCTGCCCAAATGCTAGGTAATTCTTGACTTATTGTGCTGCCCTACATGTTTCGCACAAATGAGTCACTCTTGACCACAACACATTTGTTTATAAGAAGTGTGAGGGTTGACAGTTTCAAACTTTATACACAAGCTATTTAGAGGGCTTTCCGAAATGCAGCCAAAACGTTTCAGTGCCAAAAGCAGCTTAAAGACGGGGGAAAGGGCAATTTTTCTTGTTTTTCCCAGAGTGTAGCGGCTTTATATATCTGAGTATATAATGTCATGCGGCGCTGGGTATGGCTATGATAATTTTACCCATTTGAGTCGATCGTATGATATGTGATTTATATGTGATTTGTGACATGCGGTCCAACCAGAGTTCGTCTGCTTGGGTAGCGGCTCGGGCTTGGTTAACTGCTCGTATTCCGAAGTCGGAGCGCGCCGTGGTAACAGCGCCGATTTGCCAGCGACGCGGTCCAGGTTTTCCAGACTCTGCTTGCCTGCGAGGCTGGAATATAGTCAAATTTTTCTAGTATACTTATGAGTCTTGAGGATTTCACAATGGTCATGAAGGCTACTGCAGCGTTACTTCATCTCAAGGCATGTGTCGTGTGGAAGAGCTATTACTACGTTTTGCGTTTTGTGGCTTGGTCTATTCAGTGTTTTGCATTTGGTGTACCAATCAGTGTTGCGGAGTTGACACTCCGGAGTTAGAATGATTCCGGAATCATTCCGCATTTACCCGACCACGGAATGGAATGGGAATGGAATGGCGGCAACGTTGACGGGAATGGAATGGGAATGGAATTAGATGCCTTTTGCTCGGTATGGAATGGGAATGGAATGTGCGCGGTTCTTTATTTTTTTATCTTTTTTAGGGTTTACGGTCAGGCAAACCGAGCCAGTAGAGAATAATTATACGCAAGAAATGTAATACAGAAAAAAGCGTCAAAGCAAAGAGCAGATGGGAGTGGCTGTGGCGCCTTTCACGGACGCGCAAGTGACGGGTTTCACTGGCGTTTCACTAGAGCGAAACAAGAAATCAAGCCCCAAGCAAAGAAACGAAGAGAGCGGCAAAGAATGAAACCGCCACGCAGAAATGCTCATCGTCCTTTTTTTTTTTTTTTTTTTTGGGGGGGGGGGGTGGCATGGAGTTTGCACGCGCGCAAAGACTGAGCTTTGGGAAGGGGGTTGACTTATAACTCGCAGAGCTCTGATAACTGTTTGACTCGCGCACTCCGAAAGATATTTAGTAATTGTTTTCTTATAGTTCGAGAAGCATTGTTTAGCAGGTGGCCAACCCTGCTGCCTTCCACGTTCATTCGCGCGCACTTCATTGAAGTGCGAAACGTGGCTTTGCTTCGGCATTCAAACAAAGCGAGATTCACTTCTCTCTCTCTCCTCTCGTGCTTTGCTCCGACGCTTTTTTTAACTGTATTTTTACATGTAAGTCCGCCTTTTACTTGGTTTTTGTTCCGATGCTTGTTTTCTGTGTTATATGTTTTACATTCAAGTGGGTTAGGGTTACGAGCGAGCTAGCGGATTCTCTCTCCTTCCCCTTGGCTTTAGTCTCTGCATTCTTTGCTTAAGCTTACAAGGGACCGCTCTGGAGGCTACGAGTGACCCCAGGCAATCCAGCACCATGAGCGGAACTACACGCACGGCGCGTTGCTGGGCACCAAGGTCACGCGACATTCAGAAGGCACTGGATTGGTTTCGATGGCTCTCGTGCTGTCTGTTGAGGTCCATCGTAAAGTGAAGTAGACTACCGTCACAGCCCTTGTCGCGTTACCTGACATGACTTGACCTGCCAGAAAGACAGTCCCGCGCCAGACAAGGCGTGACCATTGCTGTGAGGGCCACTGGGAAGGGAAAGCTGGGTACTAACTGCTACTACTGAGGCAGCCGTTTTTGCACTATTTTTAATATTTCACCACCTCTTAGCTAAACTCTATCTCTCTCTCTCTCAGAAAAAAGAGGAGACATGAAACATTTTGTGAAACTATGTTCGCGTGCCCAGCTTGAGTGCGTTCGATTGGAATTCGAATTTCACAAGGCTTCCCAAATCTGTTGGTCCTTACGGCATCTCCCGTTTCATTCAATCTCCATTCGTGTTAAAGCCAGGCACTTCAGTCACCGCGAAACGCTGGCAACCTGAGAGCTCGCGCAGTGCACCTTGAATGACCTTGCAAGTAAATACCTCTGACGCAGACGCGGAGAAATATATTGGATCATATACGAATAATGAGCAACATGATCAAAAAATGACCGGTAATAAACCAATAACGTCCGTATAATGAACGAACCACAATAAACGAACGTATATTTGTGCCCAGCAGACGTTATATTGATCGTCTTGAAAACACAAAGGATTAAATTGAATATGAAACGAAATATCGAGATTCGTGAAACGAAGCGTGAACTTATGCGTTTTAAAACAGGTTTCTTGACATGGTCTATACCAGTGTTGCGGAATGGGCACCCCCATTCCATTCCAATTCCATTCCGGGGAATTAGAGTTTGCGATAATTCAATTCCTTTCAGTTCCTGGGAATGGGGACACTGGGCCCATTCCTACTCCTGGAATGACTGAATCGTTCCATTCCCATTCCACTAATTCCTAAACGTAGAAGTTGGCACTCTGGACAGCTACATTGTGTTGCCGGCATAAGCACCATAAAGATGATATTTGTCAAACCACTAGACAATTGCAAAAAAATGCAAAAGGCCTCAAAAAAGCACTTTGGACAAGCGAGCTGGTGGCACAAAGTGTTTGTTTACATTGTACGGGTCTCATATCACATGAGCGAATGATATTTAGCGAACAGCGGCATTTGAGCGAATTGACGTTGCTTAGCGAATAACAGGGGCGCGCATTGACCCATCCGCCGCGCTGCGCTTACGCCGCTTCGCGGCGGTAGTCTGCGTCGGCCTCATTACAAAAATGTGAACTGATTGCCCACCGAAAACGCTGCTTCGCGGCGTCCAACTATTCGCTAAAGTGTCATTCGGTGAAACGTGGGCGTTCGCTCAAACGTCATTCGATCAAGTGAGTGCCTCCCGCGGCGAGCGTGTTCGTTTGATAAGACCATAAAAATATCCAGTTCGTGCGTGGCGCAGAAATAAGCTATATTACTGTATTCTTCAAATACCTGCGCACCATTACGCTAGTACTTGCTGGGTTCTGGAAGCGACTCCGCGCACAGTGGCGAGAACACATCCTCCGACAAATTGCAACCTCTACGGCACGACGAGAGACTGTATGCTAGTCACCGAAACTGTCGCTCTGGAGGTCTGATCAGTTCGGTCACGCGACAAGAGCAGTGACGACAGTCTACTTAACCTTACGATGGACCGCAACAGACAGCATGAGAGCCATCGAAACCAATCCAGTAGCTTTCTGAGTGTCGTGTGACCCTGGGGCGCAGCAACGCGCCGTGCGTGAGCCCCGTCACGGTGCTACTGCCTGGGGCGACTCGTAGCGTCAGCAGCGGTCCATCACAGGTGTATACAGTAGGCAGAGTTTAAAGTCAAGGAAATGAGCGGGAATACTAGCTTGCTTGTAACCCTAACCCCCTTAAATGCAAAACATATAACACAGAAAACAAGCATCGGAACAAAGACCAAGCGAAAGGCGGACTTACACGTAAAAATGCAGTATAAAAAGACGAGCGTCGGAGCAAATCGCAAGAGAAGAGGAAGAAGCGAATCTCGCATGTTTATGCCGAAGGAAGCAGGTTTCGCACTTCAAGGAGCGCGCGAATGAACGTGGAAGGCTGGCAGCGTTGGCCGCCGCTAAACAACGCTCCTCGAACTATAGAAAACAATAACTGATCATCTTTCGGTGGCGCGGGAGTCAACGAGTTATCAGGGCTCTGCGAGTTATGAGTCATCCCCCGCTCCCAGATCTCAGTATGCGCGCGTCTATTGTCCATGCCTTCGTTTCTTTTGCTTGTGCTTGGTTTCTTGTTTTGCTCGCTCTCGTGTAACGCCAGTAACTTCGCCCAGGCGCCACCACCGCTGCCCCCTCCCTCCCTCTGCTCTTTGCTACGTGTGCTTCTTTCTTGTATTGCATTTTTTGCATGAGTCTGTTAGAGCTCCAAGCGGGTTAGCTGCTTCCGCCCACTCACTGTATCTCTGAGCAACTGGCTCGCTGACTGGCTCAATTTCGCTAACCGTAAAAAAAAAAAAGAAAATGAGTTGGGTTTATTCCATTCCCATTCCATTCCGGGCAAAAGGTATCTAATTCGATTCCCATTCCATTCCCCTCAAAGTTGCCGCCATTCCATTCCCATTCCATTCCGGGATCGCGAAATTCGGAATGATTCAGGAATCATTCCAACTCCGGAGTGGCAACTCCGGAACTACTGGTCTATACGGTCTCTCGGCCTGCGCCGAAGAGGTCGCACTTTGTCCGAGGATGTGTTCTTGACGCTGTGCATGAAGTCGCTTCCAGCAGCGTACTAGCCTTGTTGTTGTGCAGGTATTTCAAGAATACAGTAATATCGCTTTTTTCTGCGCCACGAGCGACCTGTATATTTTATGGTCTTATCAAACAAACACGTTGGCCGGGTATGGTCTGGTCCTAAAATCAAATGCAAAAAAGTCTGAAAAAAAATAGCGGATTTAAGTTTTGCTGTTTAACGCGAGCGACGTGGTCGCGAGACCGATGTCTTAAACAAGCATCGACATATCAATTAGGGGCTTTTTCGATGTTTGCAGTACAATGTAAACAAGCACTTTGTGCCACCATCGCACCTACTTAGTAAAATCAGTGCTTGTTTGAGGCATTTAGCATTTTTTGCTATTGTCTATGCGTTTGATAATATCAGCTTTATGCTGCTTATGCCGGCAACACAATGAAGCTGTCAAGTGCCAATTTTTACGTTTAGCAATTAGAGGAATGGAATGGAACAATTCAGCCATTCTTGGAGTGGAAATGGGCCCAGTGTCCCCATTCCTAGGAGTTGAAAGGAATTGAATTATCGAAAACTCTAATTCCTCGGAATAAAATTGGAATGGAATGGGGGTGCCCATTCCGCAACACTGGTACGAATTATCAGATGGTAGGTGAGGAGGTACATCACTTTTTATATTTATTATTATGTGGAAAAAAGGGATTGTTATAAATTGGACACCAACACACTCCAATCCTGCCTGCGTGATATCGCACATTTCGGAAGTGTAAATTTCGGAATGGGGAGAGGTATGAAGTGTTGTGACTTCAAGGTTCAAAGCTCGATCATTGGCCGAGAGAAGCTGCTACTGCGTACCCCTACTCAGTCAATGGCTCTGCGTGCTGCTGAAACGGTGCCGGAGTCTTCGAAAAGGAAACTCACGGGTCATCGGCTTGCTTTAAAAGAAAATTGAACGCCTTGCACGAGCATATCTGCCCCGCATTTGAATAACAATTTGACTCTCCAACAGAAGATATCAAGACTCCTGCCCAAGACCGCGCAGAAAGCAATGCCCGAGCTATGCGCCAGGTTTACCTTCCCGTGCAATAGACTCATCCCGTCTTAGCGGTACCCTCCGCTAACTCCAAAACTGCTCTTAAAGTGCTCTTAAAGCGAAGTGCTCTTAAAGCACAACTTGGACTCTCCTCTTTTAAAACATGTTGGACGATATTAGCCTGAACTATTCCGCAAAAATAGTACTAGTATCTCCTTTTTCAGAGATCTTTATACTGCAGACCTGCACCTCACACCTGCCGTCGCTTAGATAACTCCTGCAAGCTTCTTTTATGCCTTCCTAGGGCAAACATAATTAAATTTTCTCCTCTGTAGCTTTCTATCAATAATTGAAATAAATTACCAGACTCTATTAAAACGATATCTGAATCTCAGAATTTAGAGAAGCACTTGACACCTTTTATGGCCTGTATCCCACTTCTGTTTTATCCTTTCTTTGTTTTTCTTGTTTGAACTGTGTACCCCAATCGGACAAAGACTCTCCCCTCCCCCTTATTATGCCCTACTGGCTCTAAGACGTATCTTACGATACGTCTCAGAGCCAGTAGTGCGTGGGGAGTGTCATGGCACAAGTCTTCACTGACGACGCCGAAACATCTGGTACCTTGTGAATGTTGACGCGACACACGTGAATAAATATATCATGATGTTTATGCCAGTAATATTCCTGTATCTCGTTAGGCAGAATTACAGTTCAGTTTTCCACGAAGTCAAAATGCAAGACGATGTGTCTTGATGTCACTTTGCATTTCTCCAATCGTATAGCTTCTCATTGAGTTCTTCGTATGAAATCATGGGTGGAAAACCTCGTAACCCATTTTTGTAGCTTTTTTAGAAAAGCTCTGGAATCGGCAGTTTTGGATACCAAATTATCATGCTCCCATATGCGAAATGTGATTTCTTCTTCATGAACAAGTTGCAATGCTTGCGCAGAGAGACGATCACTGCCAGGGCACTCTTTACATTCGCCTCGCAAACATTCGGGCGTAGTATCGGGGCAAAGGCACAAAGCCACAATCTCATCTTTTGTTATTTTTCCCTCCCTTAGGCTGTTCAGGGAACAGAGACACAAATCAAAGTTTGTGCAGCAAACACACGCACACACGGTTTGTTCGGGATTTGGTTTCACCCATTTTGGACGCACTAAGTAAAATTTAGCCAATCCTAATTTTAAATCTGGGTTCGCCTTCCGAAACAGCTGGTACGTTTCACGGATTGACCTCGTCATGTAACGCTTCACGATCACTTGTGATTCCCCGTCTCTCATAATCTTAACAGCGTCTTTTTTGTTCGGACTCTGCCGAGAACAGTCAAGATCGTCGTATGTGTAGTACAGCGTTGCCGCCCGTACGATGTCCTCACTTGTGCCTGCTCCATGGTACAACTCCGGACGCTCCCTTACGCCGAAACGTTCATGGTGTTGCTTTGCTTTTCTCAGGATGTATCTTGATGCCTCGGGAATTCGTCGTGCTATCTCGCTAGCGGCTGCACTTTCAGGCACAAGCGTGAGAAGATGACATCTTTCCTGGTAAGACGGTGCCTTAACAAAGGTCTCTCTTAAGTTCCCCCACCATTCGTCACAGCCGAGACATGTGTGATCACTGCGAGCTCTTTACCCACTCGCCTCCAAGTCATATGCGGTCGCCAACCTTTTTCGAACTTATTGGCTGTATAGATTTTTCCATCTCTCGCTGTTTTCTTTCAACGTATGACTGGTCGCTCTTCGGATTTACCCTAGACGGCATGCGCAAAGAAGTTATCTCAGTCTCAGAAGCGGCAATATCAGCATTGATGTCTGCGACTACTTCACACTCTTCGAGGAAGCTTGCTGGGGAGCTTGATCCTGGATCACTAGCGATGGGAGTTGAAAGTTGCTCACCGGCATGTTAGAAGCTAATCTGGCAGAGCACATCCGTTATCACAACATCCCCGACTTTTGAGGGGGCAGGGTCTTGTTCAAGGCATCTATGTCGAGGTCCGTGACATGACGAAAATGCCGGTTGTGGTAGATCTTTCGCTTATGTATCTCAAAGTAGTCGGCACAGTGTCTTCTCTTTGAGCTGAAAGCAGTCGCCATGGCTTGAAGATGAATGTGCAAGGTTTGGAAGACAGCTAACTTTCAAGTTCAAAGAAGGGTATTCTTCCTAGAGAGAGTTCAGCTTTGTGCTTTCACTTTCACTCGCATCCGCAGTTTACTGATGTGAATTCGACGCCGCGTGTTCTCTCTCTCTCCGGTATTATATTATCTTTCTCGAGAGTATTTCGTAAATTATAAACACCGATATACATCACCGACGAAGGGTGATAAACATACCAAAACTCTGTGTTGTTAACCACAGAAGAATGATAAACAAGAGCGGAAGAAAAGGCACGAAGATAACATCTGGGCATGCTGGAGGAAAACTATCAGTCACGGAGAGATATGTGCAAACAAAGAAGCGAACCTAAAGGAGATGCGCCGAAAAGATTTTCCTTTTACTGTTCTACTCACATGCCGACACTCGTCATGTGAGCCCTACATACGTGTCTTCGTACAAGTTCTCACATGACGTTACGTACTTGTTTTCGTACGCGCTGTAGACACAGACTCCCAAGATCGATCGAGGGTCACCCGACACTACTGTTTTTACGAGTAGGGTCTCACGAAAAGTTTCCTCTCCTGAATGGAAGATAAACATCACCTCCACAGGCGTCTCTATCTTGTTCCTTAAACCTCAAACAAGCACAGTATTAGAACTGTTTATACATTGCCACCATTTAAATTAAAAGTTTTCTCAGATGTGGTTACAGTGAATATTTCCTCCACGACCCCGCTATGTTGTTTTCAAATTTGCATTTCTAGAAAATAAATGCATGTTAAACTGGTAATAACCAAAGAGAGAGGGGGGCTTTATTATTTTTTATGTTGAGTTGAAACATTCTAGAGTGCTCGGCTGAAGTTGTGGTGAAGAACCCATACTGGAGCCAAAATTTTAGAAGTAGCCTAAAATGTGCTTTTTTAGCTGGCTGTCCTGAGAATACAACAAAAAAAGTGAAAGCCGTTTACAGCTCCCTGTAATGCCGAATTAGAGCGCAGCTCTTGAGGAGGAGTAGGGAAGGCTACTGAGGGGGAGTCATTCAGGGGGGAGATGACCTCGTGGGGGCCCACGTGACCTCGGGAGGGGGTCACATGACCTCGGGGGGTGGTCACGTGACCTCGGGAGGGGGGTGGGTCATGTGACCAAGGAGGGGGGTTACGTGACCTCGGAGAGGGGGTCACGTGACCCCCACTCCTGGAGGTCTTCCCGAAGGAACCCGAAGTCCTCCGAGGTCCTCCCGAAGGAACCCGAGGTCCTCCCGAGGTCCTCGGGGGGCGGGGGTCACGTGACCTCGTGGAAGAGGGAGTGTCACGCGACCTCGGGGGGAGGGGGGTCACGTGACCTCGGGGAGGGGGTCACGTGACCCCCCCCCTCTCCCCGAGGTCCTACCGAAGGAACCCGAGGTCCTCCCGAGGTTCTCCCGAAGGAACCCGAGGTCCTCCCGAGGTCCTCCCGAAGGAACCCGAGGTCCTCCCGAGGTTCTCCCGAAGGAAACCGAGGTCCTCCCGAGGTCCTCCCGAAGGAACCCTAGGTCCTCCCGAAGGAACCTCGAGGTCCTCCCGAGCTCCTCCCGAAGGAACCCGAGGTCCTTCGGGAGGACCTCGGGTTCCTTCGGGAAAAATTACCCATAATGCAACGCGCGGTTACGCCGGCGACGCCGACGGCGACGCCAACGGCGACGCCGACGTTGTCAAGCCGGAAACGGGCGCCTAAGAGCTGCGCTCTAAAAGGTCAACCATTAAGTTTCCCTCGTAGTTAGCCGTTATACAGGCAATCTATAAAAAGTTCGAGCAAATGAAAAAATTTGCCTTTTTGAAAAAAAAAACATATTCAAATATATAAAAATTCAAGTTTTTAATGAATTCGCAGCCAAGTGGAAACCTTTTCGTAAAAATCGCACACGCGAAACGCACATCACCGGATAGCTGATTTTTCTAGCTACGCTCCAATAGTCGTTTTTTGTTTCTGATGTTAATGGTTCGTCTGCTACAGCAATCCCGAATTCAAGCAAAATTGCTCGGGGTAGCAAGTTTGCGATATAATATAAAAGAAAAATCTATAAGAGATATGCAGTTTGAAACTTTTGTGAGCTCGGTCTGCAAATTGTTTTTGAGATTCAAAGATATTAGCGGTTGAAGTGAGTTAAATAATTTTATAATAAATAAACATCTCGACAGATATTCAAATTAAACATTGTAAAACCCGAGACGTAGGACAAAAAAAAAAAGAGAAGAAAAAAGGGGACAACACAGACACAGCTCTCAAACTCAGCTGAACATTTATTCCCGCAGCCTCGCTTATAAGGACAACAAACCACCATCCCATGGCACATGACGTCACACTGTCAAACACACTCTCACCCACCCTTTCCACAACCACCACCGCAGTACGTATACACGATCAATAAGCCAACTCCGAGCCAGACTGAATAACTTCCCCCAAACTTCAAACTTGACGCCGACACATGGCGTGAAGCAAAAACAGCCAGTAGTGTAATTTTGTATAATTTTGCCCTCTTCGGGGGTTCGAGCCTCTTTACGTAACGGAGCGTGCCCTCCCGGGGTCGGACTTGTACGCGCCTTTATAGGGGTCGACGATTGGAATGTTTACAGAGTTGGTGGCGGAGGGCCGTTTTGTTTTAGATAGCACCAACTGAACTCATTTTTTACTTTGCTTGTCAGTGTATGTGTAGCCGTACCACGGAGACGAGAATGTGTGTTAGAAGGAGAGAGTGAGAGAGAGAGATGAGGGTAGCTATGGTAGGATCGTTAGAGTCAAGAAAGGGAGTCGACTAAGAGATTTCAAAGGAGACGCTCCACAGATCTCTGAACCAAACTAAGTCTATATTTTAACCTCAAGGACTTCGGTGAAACACGACAAAGCGTGCGACCTCCTTAGGTGGTATTTTCTAACCCCCCCCCCCCCCTCGGGTTTTACAATGTTGAAAGTTCACCAGCTCGCTTGCATCTTCTTTGTAATTTCTATTTAAATTGAGTTTTTTACTTGTTTCACATAATGGGAATTCAGATTTTTCTATTGAACAGCTTACTTCTGATTTTCTAAGGGCCATTTTGTTCATTACAGGAACAGAGCTATCACATATATTTGTTTCAAAAGAATCTAAAGAGCCACCCCGACAAGATTGTTCGAATTTATTCCTGAGAGTTTATCCCCTGCAAAAAAGCGCCTCGTTTTGGATAGCGCCAACTGAACTCATTTTTTACTTTTCTTGTCAGATGTATGTGTAGCCGTACCACGGAGACGAGAATGTGTGTTAGAAGGAGAGAGTGAAAGAGAGAGAGATGAGGGTAGCTATGGTAGGATCGTTAGAGTCAAGAAAGGAGTCGACTAAGAGGTTTCAAAGGAGACGCTCCACAGATCTCTGGACCAAACTAAGTCTATCATTTTAACCTCAAGGACTTCGGTGAAACGCGACAAAGCGTGCGACCTCCTTAGGTGGTATTTTCTAACCCCCCCCCCCCCGTCGGGTTTTACAGTGTTGAATGTTCACCAGCTCGCTTGAATCTTCTTTGTAATTTCTATTCAAATTTAGTTTTTTACGCGTTTCACATCATGGCAATTCAGATTTTTTTTTATTGAACAGCTTACTTCTGATTTTCTAAGGGCCATTTTGTTCATTACAGGAACAGAGCTATCACATATATTTGTTTTAAAAGAATCTAAAGAGCAACCCCGACAAGATTGTTCGAATTTATTCCTGAGAGTTTTTCCCCTGCAAAAAGCGCCTCGTTTTGGATAGAGCCAACTGAACTCATTTTTTACTTTTCTTGTCAGAGCATGTGTAGCCGTACCACGGAGACGAGAATGTGTGTTAGAAGGAGAGAGTGAAAGAGAGAGAGATGAGGGTAGCTATGGTAGGATCGTTAGAGTCAAGAAAGAGGAGTCGACTAAGAGGTTTCAAAGGAGACGCTCCACAGATCTCTGAACCAAACTAAGTCTATCATTTTAACCTCAAGGACTTCGTTGAAACGCGACAAAGCGTGCGACCTCCTTAGGTGGTATTTTCTAACCCCCCCCCCCCCCGTCGGGTTTTACAGTGTTGAATGTTCACCAGCTCGCTTGAATCTTCTTTGTAATTTCTATTCAAATTTAGTTTTTTACGCGTTTCACATCATGGCAATTCAGATTTTTTTTTATTGAACAGCTTACTTCTGATTTTCTAAGGGCCATTTTGTTCATTACAGGAACAGAGCTATCACATATATTTGTTTCAAAAGAATCTAAAGAGCAACCCCGACAAGATTGTTCGAATTTATTCCTGAGAGTTTTTCCCCTGCAAAAAGCGCCTCGTTTTGGATAGAGCCAACTGAACTCATTTTTTACTTTTCTTGTCAGAGCATGTGTAGCCGTACCACGGAGACGAGAATGTGTGTTAGAAGGAGAGAGTGAAGAGAGAGAGATGAGGGTAGCTATGGTAGGATCGTTAGAGTCAAGAAAGAGTAGTCGACTAAGAGGTTTCAAAGGAGACGCTCCACAGATCTCTGAACCAAACTAAGTCTATCATTTTAACCTCAAGGACTTCGTTGAAACGCGACAAAGCGTGCGACCTCCTTAGGTGGTATTTTCTAACCCCCCCCCCCGTCGGGTTTTACAGTGTTGAATGTTCACCAGCTCGCTTGAATCTTCTTTGTAATTTCTATTCAAATTTAGTTTTTTACGCGTTTCACATCATGGCAATTCAGATTTTTTTTTATTGAACAGCTTACTTCTGATTTTCTAAGGGCCATTTTGTTCATTACAGGAACAGAGCTATCACATATATTTGTTTCAAAAGAATCTAAAGAGCAACCCCGACAAGATTGTTCGAATTTATTCCTGAGAGTTTATCCCCTGCAAAAAGCGCTTCGTTTTGGATAGCGCCAACTGAACTCATTGTTTACTTTTCTTGTCAGAGCATGTGTAGCCGTACCACGGAGACGAGAATGTGTGTTAGAAGGAGAGAGTGAAAGAGAGAGAGATGAGGGTAGCTATGGTAGGATCGTTAGAGTCAAGAAAGAGGAGTCGACTAAGAGGTTTCAAAGGAGACGCTCCACAGATCTCTGAACCAAACTAAGTCTATCATTTTAACCTCAAGGACTTCGGTGAAACGCGACCAAAGCGATGCGACCTCCTTAGGTGGTATTTTCTAACCCCCCCCCGCCCCGTCGGGTTTTACAGTGGTTGAATGTTCACCAGCTCGCTTGAATCTTCTTTGTAATTTCTATTCAAAGTTTAGTTTTTTACGCGTTTCACATCATGGCAATTCAGATTTTTTTTATTGAACAGCTTACTTCTGATTTTCTAAGGGCCATTTTGTTCATTACAGGAACAGAGCTATCACATATATTTGTTTCAAAAGAATCTAAAGAGCAACCCCGACAAGATTGTTCGAATTTATTCCTGAGAGTTTTTCCCCTGCAAAAAGCGCCTCGTTTTGGATAGAGCCAACTGAACTCATTTGTTTACTTTTCTTGTCCAGAGCATGTTGTAGCCGTACCACGGAGACGAGAATGTGTGTTAGAAGGAGAGAGTGAAAAGAGAGAGATGAGGGTAGCTATGGTAGGATCGTTAGAGTCAAGAAAGAGGAGTCGACTAAGAGGTTTCAAAGGAGACTGCTCCACAGATCTCTGAACCAAACTAAGTCTATCATTTTAACCGTCAAGGACTTCGGTGAAATCGCGACAAAGCGTGCGACCTCCTTAGGTGGTATTTTCTAACCCCCCCCCCCCCCCCCCCCCCCCCGTCGGGCTTTACAGTGTTGAATGTTCACCAGCTCGCTTGAATCTTCTTTGTAATTTCTATTCAAATTTAGTTTTTTACGCGTTTCACATCATGGCAATTCAGATTTTTTTTTATTGAACAGCTTACTTCTGATTTTCTAAGGGCCATTTTGTTCATTACAGGAACAGAGCTATCACATATATTTGTTTCAAAAGAATCTAAAGAGCAACCCCGGCAAGATTGTTCGAATTTATTCCTGAGAGTTTATCTCCTGCGAAAAGCGCCTCGTTTTGGATAGCGCCAACTGAACTCATTGTTTACTTTTCTTGTCAGAGCATGTGTAGCCGTACCACGGAGACGAGAATGATGTGTTAGAAGGAGAGAGTGAAGAGAGAGAGATGAGGGTAACTATGGTAGGATCGTTAGAGTCAGAGAAGAGAGTCGACTAAGAGGTTTCAAAGAAGTGCTCCACAGATCTCTGAACCAAACTAAGTCTATCATTTTAACCTCAAGGACTTCGTGTGAAACGCGACAAAGCGTGCGACCTCCTTAGGTGGTATTTTCTAACCCCCCCCCCCCGTCGGGTTTTACAGTGTTGAATGTTCACCAGCTCACTTGAATCTTCTTTGTGATTTCTATTCAAATTTAGTTTTTTACGCGTTTCACATCATGGCAATTCAGATTTTTTTTTATTGAACAGCTTACTTCTGATTTTCTAAGGGCCATTTTGTTCATTACAGGAACAGAGCTATCCATATATTTGTTTCAAAAGAATCTAAGGAAACAACCCCGACAAGATTGTTCGAATTTATTCCTGAGAGTTTATCCCCTGCAAAAAAGCGCTCTCGTTTTGGATAGGCGCCAACTGAACTCATTGTTTACTTTTCTTGTCAGAGCATGTAGCCGTACCACGGAGACGAGAATGTGTGTTAGAAGGAGAGAGTGAAAGAGAGAGATGAGGGTAGCTATGGTAGGATCGTTAGAGTCAAGAAGAGGAGTCGACTAAGAGGTTTCAAAGGAGACACTCCACAGATCTCTGAACCAAACTAAGTCTATCATGTTAACCTCAAGGACTTCGGTGAAACGCGACAGAGCGTGCGACCTCCTTAGGTATTTTCTAACCCCCCCCCGCTCTGGGTTTTACAGTGTTGAATGTTCACCAGCTCGCTTGAATCTTCTTTGTAATTTCTATTCAAATTGCAGTGCTTTTTACGCGTTTCACATCATGGCAATTCAGATTTTTTTTTTATTGAACAGCTTACTTCTGATTTTCTAAGGGCCATTTCGTTCATTACAGGAACAGAGCTATCACATATATTTGTTTCACAAAAGAATCTAAAGAGCAACCCCGACAAGATTGTTCGAATTTATTCCTGAGAGTTTATCCCCTGCAAAAGCGCTTCGTTTTGGATACGCCAACTGAACTCATTGTTTACTTTTCTTGTCAGAGCATGTGTAGCCAGCCTGCGGAGACGAGATTGTGTGTTAGAAGGAGAGAGTGAAAGAGAGAGATGAGGGTAGCTATGGTAGGAGTCGTTAGAGTCAAGAAAGAGGAGTCGACTCAAGAGGTTTCAAAGGAGACGCTCCACAGATCTCTGAACCAAACTAAGTCTATCATGTTAACCTCAAGGACTTCGGTGAAACGCGACAAAGCGTGCGAACCTCCTTAGGCGGTATTTTCTAACCCCCCCCCCCATCGGGTTTTACAGTGTTGAATGTTCACCAGCTCGCTTGCATCTTCTCTGTAATTTCTATTCAAATTTAGTTTTTTACGCATTTCACATCATAGCAATTCGGATTTTTTTTATTGAACAGCTTACTTCTGATTTTCTAAGGGTCATTTTGTTCATTTACAGGAACAGAGCTATCACATATATTTGTTCCAAAAAAATCTAAAGAGCCACCCCGACAAGATTGTTCGAATTTAAATGAAACCACCCTAAAATACTGTATAATTGCAGTTCGTTCCGCGTACATTCACTCCTACTGATAAAATAAATGCAAAAATTTTTTCATTAAGCTGAGTTAGAAATAGATATTACAGGACCAAACTATCAACATATGGTATATCGCATTTGATTTAGAACTCGTATATATCCAAACTATTACTCTTCTCGACAGGACGATTAGGTAATACGCAAAGCGCGATATTTATCTGGTCGATACTCATTCCCGCCAACCGCAAACATCTACAACGATGTTTTCGGGGTAGTGTGCTTCCAGCATAATTGCAGTGTTTCAGCATAATAGCTGTTCATGCGTCTTATTCATTAACTCCAAATTTGTTCTGTGTGCACCCTGTTAAGATTACAATTTTGCGTTGACATACGTTGCTAAATATATGGACTGTCACACATTACCTATTTGCAAGAGTTCTCCTTCGTAGATATAACAACTATATTTTCAAGTTTCTTTTTAATATGCTTTAGATCATTGATCTCAACATAATAAACATAAGCAGCTCATTCTCCATCAAAGTTGGGTAGTGACGATAACGAAGAAGATCTAGGATTCACTTGGCACGACCTTGACCTTGCTGCGACTCACACAAGCAGCACACAAGGGAAGGAAATTAACTCTACAATGCATAGTGTAACTGATATGATACATTCCTGCAAAAAGCGCCTTTGAAGTAATCACAGCAGAACGGCAACGTGGAGGCCTGCGGTATCACACCCGGTACATGTTTTGTACCACCTGTCTAACAAATACTTCTCCACATGGACCAGCATTTTGATTCCCGGCACTCTGATGCGCGGCCCGCTCAAACCGCAACATACTCTGGACGAAAAGACCAACTTACAGGCAGAGCTCCTATCTGCCAGGCTGTGCAACCCTGATGTTTGAAAACAAGGACAAATTTGCTGTTGCAACTGTTCTTAAACAAAGACAAAAGCTGCTGTCGCGGCATCCACAACCCATGATGAACCAATGCATCGTGTTTCGATGCATATGAAAATATCAAGTATTTCTTCGTTTTTCATTTAGAAAAATGTAATAAACTTTTCTATTTCATCTTTATTCTTGCAGCTGACCAATTAGCTCTATAGCATATTGATCAAGTAGCGCTCGCTTAAATAATTTTCCCGTAAAAGTAAAATATGCATGTATTGCTTGGGATAAACTCCTGAGAAATAAAAAAAATGATATCAAAATATACTGTTCACAATATAATTTCTGCGAGAGCTCTAGGCAAATATTTCGCTGATTTTTTTATAGTGGAGACTTATCCAGAAAAAAATATCCACGTGAATATATCATTTCATTTTTACCAATAGATGACATACGCACTGAGACTGCAAAAAGTGTTTGCTTCCCGAAATATCCTCGAAATCTGCGCTTGACAAAATTCACAAATTTTAAAGCCGGTGAAATATCAGTGTCTGAAATTTATACAGGGTGTTTTCTAGGCTTTACAGATTTGTTTTAAAAAATCCGAGAAAGCTAAACGAATGCGGCCTTTGCAGATGAGTGAAACGGCCGAGGCGGATATAATATAGGGGGATACTGGTCACCATAAGCAAATAATGAACTAAAATATGTTCATTAACTTTTTAGTTAGTGAAAGTAAAGAGGTTTCAATTACCAACATGCAGAGCGTCATTAAAAACCTCTGAATCACTAATATTGTTTAGCAGTCACAATGCTAGCGGTGACAAAACACGGCAGATAAGAGATGAGAAAAAAACCGCGCGAGAGCGTTAAAGCATCGGTAGCCTTGCTTCTGCTACACGAGTGGTAGCTTTATATTCCACCGTGCTTTCAACGGGCTCTAAGTCTTTCCAAAATTTACTGAATTAGAGGTTTTGGATGACATTCAGCAAGTGTTTAATTAAAACCATACGTTTATTTGAACTTTAGTTTTTTAGTTCATAATTCGACTTATCATGGCAATTATTTCCCTATATTATTCACTTCTAGCTCTATGACTCACCTGCAAAAAGCGCAATTGTGTAGCCTTCAGGGCCTTTTTAAACATATCTGTAAAATATAAAAGTTCAAACTGGATACAAAAATCGTGGTTCTCGTGAATGTCTGGGCACATTGTTGAGACAATAAATTATTTTCTTGTTTAATTGTCAGGCGAAACAGACAGTAAAAATAGGTTCATTCAAAATACAAAAAAAAACTAGAAAGAAAATATAGCAAAGGCTCGTGATCACCCATCGAAGGGTTCTGATCGAATGTTTTACAAGGACAATTTATTTCAATCCAATATTTTGGCAGTGGTGTAGGCGTTACGGAAAAAAAGTAACGAAGTACGTTACTCAGTACTTGCAAATAAAAGGAACGCGTTTCCGTTACCGTTACCGACAAAATGTAATGCAGGTCACATTGGCGTTACTTTTTATTTGCGAGCTAAAACGTTTACTGCTTCGATGTTAGAGGTGCGCATAAGCACCATAGACACAAGACAGTATGTCCATGCAGAAACGTAACGTAATTACCTTCTTTTTCCTGTGGTTCCACCTAAATAGTAACAAGCAAAAACGCGGAAGTATGTATGCGGCTGATTTATGACATCTTGGCAGGGAACTTAACAGAAAAACCGGCGTCCAGCATTTGCGCACAAAGTACGACAACGTGAGTTTGAAACTTTGAGTGCATTTTATTCACAACATAGCGGAGTACAACTAATCACTGTGAACAACCTGCCCCGTTCGCAAATCACACTCCGCTGTTGTACTTCAAGAACAGCTGAACTTTTGAAACTGACAGCTGATATTTCACCTCGATTCTCGGCGAACACGTCCGCGTCTACGCTACATTCGCATTCAACTGATGCGCTCCATGGCACTGTCGTGTTTACTTTGAGGAACAGCTTCTGCACCACAGGAAAACCTTTTTTAGCTCCGCCAATGCCAAAGTTGTGTGGCACCAGAAGGTACCACGAAAGCTCGTCATCCTCGCGAGACACGGAGGTGCGTCCATTTGTAAATGTGTTTCCAAAGAAATCTTTATCTTCTGCTGTGTTCACTTTTGTAGCGGAAGCAGGGTTCTGATGATATGAGTCGACAAACCACAAACAGACTGTCAGCTCGTTCTTGACGGCACCGAGGGCTGCATTTCCGCTTGACTTCATCAAGAACCCACAACACACTGAATCTCGGGAGCAGTACGGCGGCAACCACCAGGTTCTTCCGATTCATCACACCCTGAAACCTACACCAGCGAAATTTATATTGTATTTGCAAAATAACTGCTGCTCCAGACCCCAATGAACGAAACTTGTAGGCGCTCGGCTCGCCCCACGTATTCAACGCGGCAAGGCGCAAGACTCTCTGGGGGCAATTCCCGCGTCCAGGAGGAGCGTGGCAAAGGAAGGCATGTCTAATCTCGGCCGAGATCTCCGTTCGTGCGCTGTTATTAAACACCGCTTAGTAAAGAAAACAGTTCGTCTCGTCGATCACCTGCGGTGGACAACGGAAGTCGTAAGCCACAAATTTCGAAATGTACTACTGCGCGGGCACGTCGATCATAAAGCCTTTCAACTGACGGTTTTACCCTTTTGACTCTCGCGATCATCATTACATTTCATGGTGATCTGAAGCAATTTCTGCGATTTACGTGTCTCAAAGCTTACGTCTTGTAAATTCAAGCCAAAAGAGACCCAGCTAGACGTTCTCAGTAGCGCAAGCGAGCCACCTGCTCATTCTCAATCATCTTGATGAGAGCATCTAGCGTGGGAAGCCTATACCCGCTGTGAGTGTGGTTGTCAACTTTCAGAACATTAAGAGTGCAGCAGACATGATTCGTTAGCTTTAATAAAACGTCAGACGTTGTACCAATAAAGTGAAGACAAATACCTAAATTAGACTACCTTCCTTTACCCCTTGATGAAGTTATTCTCGTGAAATGGCAACAACCTAAGAATTTCTAGCTTTCGGAAAAGGACGTCAATGTCTGTGCACTTTTTTATAAACGTGTTGATAGCGTCCATGGCCTTAACTGTAGGATTTTCGCCTTGTAACATTTGGCCGAGGTATATAGGTTCCGCAGTGGGCCTTGATCAGATCAACTGCTTGCGCGCATGCTTGCGCGGACTGTTCCTGCTCGTTCCAGAGCGTCTGGCACTTGGTGAACACACTTTGTTTATTTGTGGAGTATTCCTGATCAGCAGCCTCTGCACGAGCCACGTCAACGGCGGCGATGACGTTCGAAGTGTGTGAAGTGCACCGGTGTTGTGGTGGCAGGAGGTATGCCTACCTTCTTCGACGATATCGATAAGCAGACACCATTTAACGGGCTCACAATCATCGTAGTTTTCATCGCTGTCTTGGTTCTCACAGTAGATTCTGAAAAGTTGCAACAATATATAGGTATGTAAAGAAATACAATTAAAAAAATGTAAGACTGACTTACCAAAAAGCTTTCACTAAAATTGACCCGCTGTCCGTGATAACATTTGTAATCTTGCCTAGTAGGTCGAACTCGATGAATACTTCCTCTAGCGTTGTGGCCTTTTCTAAAAACGTATATGGCGGTAAGTCAAGACTGCGAATTTTCTTTCTAAATTTGTCGAGTCCAGCCACAGTACTGTCTCTGCCAGGTAACACCTCGAAAGTTATCTCCAAGAGAACTATCAAGTTTGATTATTATCTAGGTTCGCCACACTATAAAAGGTTATTCGTTTTATTCTATAAAGAAGGGCTTGTGCGCGGGCAACCAATATTTAGAAAAATACGGCCTCGTAGATAATGGTAAAACAAATTGCATGTGTATTTTTTGAAACACCATTAACAAAAATTATTTTAAAAATGACTAAACTTTAAAAATCAAATGTTATACACATCAACAAAATCATGTATTTGAATAAACTGGTAACTCAAAGACGCATATCTGTTTGAAGCTATGTCCCCAACATTCAAGGCCAGAAGCCAAGAATGTTGAGGATATTGGCATCATATTCGGGCTGGAAGAGCTCCGACGCCGCGACATCAGGTTCTACATTTTACCCCTCGAGATGTCCTCCGATACAAATCACAAAAGCAGTGTGGCCTAAGCCAATCATATAATAATCCGTCTGTCCTACGAGCGCGCTTGCGTTTAGCATTCCTTCAAGCTTGGAAGTGGAGCATGAATCACCTTAATCTTCTTTGTTTGGGACAGCTATGGATGGCTCAAGGGTACACACAGCACAGCACATTGCCTCAAAGACAAACTGCGGATAGGCCAACCGTCGCTCGTATGGTTCCAAATAGATAACAATTGAGCTAAGAAGGAACGTTCCTGTGAAAGGGGGTCCAACAGTCTGCGGTGACGGCCACAAAGTGGAGCTCTTGATACGTCGAGCGTAAACTCACCCTCAATGCATCGAAGCGCGCTTTAAGACATGTCATGAGCATTGGACGCGTAAGCACGTTCCTGTCTGGGGCTGTTGCTTTAAGTAACTTCACAAATGAAGGCCCGTCCACGACCTAGAAAGGTTGAACAGCATTGATGACGAAATCTTCAACAAGTGTGACAAGCAGCACCTAAGGCACCGACTGATGAAGGTTAAAAGCAAGCTTGGTTTGATTTGTCGGCTCTGTCAAACTGTCTCCAGGGCGTTCGTACTGTTGACTGATTCCCCGCTTCTTGTGTAGTTTTTGCGCAAAAGGGCGAAATACTAATTAAAAGCATAGCAATAAGCAGGCTGACATAAAATAACACCCCGCCAAATATATTTCCATAATAACCAACTTAATGCACTATACGGAATTTATTTGGAAATCTAACGACCAAGAAAAACCAATTGTGCTTATCTTCATGTGCTTATTCAGTTTGGAGCTTCAGCATCTGGAACAACTTTCGGTTACATATGATCCGATGCCGATTTAGAATTTATGCGCGATATATTTATGGTCACTGAAGCATAGTTAAAATTCAGAAACTATGCTAATTTCCTAACGAAAGAAAAAGGTACTCGAAGCCCGACAGAAGAATTTTAAGACAAGCTCAGATAAAGAAACAGGCATTTATCCGACACTATGTAGCGCTCAAAATGTGCGCGAAAATACGCTGTTCGTGATGGAACTTTTGTGCTACTTGGGAATATATATATATATATAAGTCAAAAGATGCGTACTGTCGGATGTTACTTCGAATTAGTAACTCCAACAGTACGCATCTTTTGACTTATTAACTCTTCCCGGTCCATTGTTTTTATATTTACCTTACTTCACCTATATGTATGTATATATATACAGGGTGTTTCACGGAAGGTGGACAAATTCGATATTGCAAAAACTACGCGTCGCAACAAAGAAAGGCTTGTGTCTTTTTGGTCCTGAGCCAGGGACCCTATTTAGGAAAATTATTAAAGTCCGAGATAACTAGAGTTGTTATTTATTTGTGCGTAATAAACTTTTTAATATTGTGTGTTAAGGGCATAGTTTCAATTAAGAACATTGCTCAGCGTCATCGAAAACCACTACATCAACAAATTGCAGAACGATAGAAGGCACGAGCAGCAATTTTACGGCTTTCTGAAAAACCGCACAAATTCGACGAGTTTTTAAGTTTCGGTTTGCTATCGGAGGCGCATCTCGGCCCCGGCACGCGCCCCGTGGAGAGATAGTGCATCCAACCTCTGCTGCGCCGTCATCGCGCGACGCAGCAGAGGCTGCTTGCACTATCTCTCCACGGGGCGCGGTGCTGCCGGGGCGGAGATGCGCTCCGATAACAAAGCGAAACTTAAAAACCTGTCGAATTTGTGACAGTTTTTCAGAAAGCAGTGAAATGCTTCCCGTGCTTTCTATCGTTCTGAAATTTGTTGAGTTAGTGTTTTTTCGATGATGCTGAGCAATTTTCTAATTGAAACCATGCCCTTAAACTCAATAATAAAAAAGTTAATTACGCAAAAATAATTAACAATAAAATTATTTCGGAGCTTTAATAAATTTCCTAAATAGGTCCCTGGCCCAGGATCAAAAGGACACCAGCCTTTTTTAGTGCGACGACGTAGTTTTTGCAATATCGACTTTGTCCATCCTTTCGTGAAAACACCCATATATATATATATATATATACATATGGGTGATTTCATCACAACTCAAGCACAGATTTAGGTTCAAACTTTTAATTTTGACGTAAAAATATATATGTTTTGAGCTATTCTATAATAAAGAAGACGCAAACGGCAATGTCGTCGGATTTTTTGTTCTCAAGTTATGGACCGTTGAAGCGGCCAAGTTGGAAACTGACGTATTTCCAGCTTATAATGAGGTGCCATATTTCACTCCATCGCTTTTCGATACTCTTTACGCTACATCAATATAACTTTCTGGGAACACTCTAGACCTAGGATTTTTACTGATAATTAAGCGTCTAGTTCATAACACTTTTAATGATTTTTGTTTTATTTGTCAAACCGCCTCTCTTGCGACGATATCTGACGAAGTTCAGCAAGCTGTGCTGTGCGACCTAATCAACGATATTTTTATGATCTTTATATCACCATAAAGCTCCAATTAAGCTCTTTGTTAGTAAGATCTTAATATTTTGCAATAAGTATATAATGCGCTACATGTGCCTGAAAAACGAAAAATTCAAAAAAACTAGCAAGTTTGAAGTCGATTTTCTAAAAACCCCACTTTTAATTTCTTTTATTTTTTATTCACAGTTAGTTAATATGGTAGTCTCTCAGAAACTACCAACAGAAATTGTGATATATTGTTTGTATGGCCGCTATGAACACTCGAATCTCGTGCTATGAGCGTTTTGAACGGGACTTCGCACAGGTGCTCTGCTGAGCAGAATTTTGGCCTATGTAAGGTTTTCGATTTATCTTTAGCAGCTACCTCAATATCCAACCATAAACATTAATATACATTTGGAGTGGTGTACTAAAAAAATTTACTTCGAAGACCGTATCCACAAGTGCGGGCACAGCGCTTACTTCCTCCCAATACGGGGAATGCAGATCGTTAGAGAATTTCTCTAAAGCCTTTTGCTTTCGGCTTTGAGTTTGAAATACCGAACTTGACATGTAATTGTCATATTTTCTTATGTCAAACAGATATGCAGTGCATATACATAGTGTACGATTTAGTATCTGACGCTTAGGAAGTACGGTTTATTTTATGCGCGTACGGACTCTTTCGTAAAATAACAAGCATTTCGTGGCGTGTAAGGCTTCAAACGTGTTAGTCATGGGTTTAGGTCTCATTTGTACTTTCAGTGATTCATGCCGGGTTACTTGACTTTTTCTCTTGACTTATAGTTTGTCCGGGAGTCTAGATGTTACGTCTCGTCTCCGTCAATACATAGGGCGAAGCTACACACCTTGCAAATCACGCCAGTGCCAATTAAATAAATATTGTTGGGATAAATATTGTTGCTTCACTGGCTTTTACGCTCAAATATTGAGGTAAGTAGTACTAACATTAAATAGAAAACCTTACATAGGTCAAAATTCTGCTCAGCTGAGCGTCTATGCGAAGTCCTGTTCAAAACTATCACTGCAGCACGAGATTCGAGTCCCAATAGCGGCCTTACAAACAATATATTACAATTTCTTTTGATAGGTCCTGACAGATTACTATATTACCCAACTGTAAATTAAAATCGAAAGAAATAAAAGGTGGGGCTTTTAGAAAGTCAACTTCAAACTTGCAAGTCTTTCTTCAGAAAAACTTACAAGTTTGAAGTCCAGTCCGCACATGTAGCGCATTATATACTTATTGCAAAATATTAACATTATACCAAAAGAAGAGCTTAATTGGAGCTTTACGGTGATATAAAGATCATAAAAATATGCTGATTAGGTCACACAGCACAGCTTGCTGAACTTCGTCAGATATCGTCGCAGAGAGGCGGTTTGACAAATAAAACAAAAATCATTAAAAGTGTTATGACCTAGACGCTTAATTAGCATGAAAAAGTTATGTCTAGAGTGTTCCCAAAAAGTTATATTGATGTAGCGTAAAAAGTATGGAAAAGGAATGGAGTGAAATATGGCACCTCCGATAAGCTGAAAAAACGTCAGTTTCACACTTGGATGCTTCAACGCTCTATAAGTTGAGAACAAAAATCCGACGACATTGCCGTTTGCGTCTTCTTTTATTATAGGAATTGCACCAAAACTTCTATATTTTTCGTCGAAATATAAAATTCGACCCTAAATCTGTTCCCGAGTTAAGATGAAATCACCCATATATATAATATACCTGGTGTCCCAAGTAGCGGCCAGGCTCTTGAAATCGACCGTAAAATTCGGTTTCTTAACCTATCGCGCCACGATTTCGTGCAGCGTTGTCCACAGGAGTGGCATTTTTTGTTAAATTTGCAAAGAGCGAACTTTTCTGAGGAAAAAGTAAAGAAAGAAACAGGCTTAACTCCTATGGAAACCCAGCGAAGCCACCGGTCTTCAAACAATACGGTGACGTTTCGCACGGGAGACAAGATATGGCGCTAGAGGTCGCGACGCCAACTGCCTCCAACGAACGAGCATACGGAGCCTAGAGCCGGCGTCATTAGCAGACAATATGTTTTACTAAAGCGGCTCGAGCTTTTTGATACCAGTTGCCAATGCAATATTTTATCATCATTACTAATAAAACACATTGAATAGACACATAATCGAACAAAAAATGGTTTGTCGGGTTATTTTGACTGTTTTTTTTTCGAGGTACTTATGTCGTCTGCTTTGCAGCTCCTTGTTGTTACCGCGCCTGTTTTCGACTCTGCGACTATCGGCGTCTGTTGAACGCGCGCCGCTTTTAAATCGAAAATATTGTCTGCTAATGACGCCGGATCTCGGCGCCGCATGTTCTTTCGTTGGCGGCAGTTGGCGTCGCGACAGCTCGCGCCATCTCTTGCTTCCCGTGTGAAACGGCGCCGTATTGTTTGAAGACCGGTGGCTTTGCTGCGTTTCCATAGGGTTTAAGCCTTTTTCTATCTTTACTTTTTCCTCAGGTAAGCTCGCTTTTTGTAAATTTTACAAAAAAAATATGCACCATCTGTGGGCAACGCTGCACAAATTCATAGCGCGATAGTTTAAGAAGCCAAATTTGAGGTCGATTTAAAGAGCCTGGCCGCTATTTGGGACACCTGTTATATCTCACTTAAAAGCACATTGACACTCACCCTACGTATCGCTGAGTGTGTTGTATTCATAAAAGTGTATTTTCTGGAACTTCATGCCCCTAATCATCGTCGCAAGAACGTCTTATTACGCGTTTTTACTATTGCACATTTTTTTATAAACGAGAGTGTTGTTATTATAAGATGTTTTATCACATTTCATCCAGAGCCGTGTAGATGCACGTAGCCTGCAAAAGGATATACGATTAAATTAATACATGGTCTAGGTAAAGGTTCAAAAATGCGGAACGCAGTTTATTACTGAATGGCAGAAGGAAGCATTTTCAATCCTACTCTCGTAAGTTATTCGAAACCTACTGTTTAACGGAATGAATAATTGGGCGAGTTGGTACGTATTCTACTTAAAACGTATTTAAGATATGTTTATTAATTAATATATGTTTCGTGTGAACATGCAAACATAGGTTTCTTTTTTTCTTTTTACCTGAAGCACGGGCGTAGAAGTATGAAAATATAAACAGTATGATATAACTAAGTGTTTATCTTTCTAAGCGTTGAAATTTTCACAAAATTAAGCAGCTACTTGATGTACGTGCAAAACACTGCATGTCTTGTTGGCTTGACTGTGTTTTTTTTTCTCTAGTGTATACTGTCTTTACCTCCTTGTATAGGAAGAGCAAGCGTCCTGAACAAGTAGCCGCATATATTTTTGTCTAATAAACGATTTTATATTGTTCCGCTACATTTTTTTTTTTGCTTTCGGGAGAGCAAAGTTATTATATTTTACACCTTCAAAAACTGATAAAATAGCATTTCACTCAAGTTTCAGAAATTTAGTTACCATGTAACTCTTGTTCTGTCATCATGTTCTTCAAATACTTTTATCTCTCCAATTTCTCTTACGTTGGTAGTCATGCCCAGCTGTCTGCAGGCTTTTAAACCAGAAGGCTTTGCTTTCTTTCTCTAGGTCTGCGCACTCTCGGAGAGTGTAGGCACTATGGCGGGAGTGCGGACAGGAGACTTTTTTTGTGGTAAATATGTCACGTTCTTTGATAATTTTTTTTATTCCGTCAATTTTATTCGGTTTGCGTCAGCACGCATTTGAGGAACGTGAGGCTTCGCAAATTCAATATCCGCTGAAAGCTCGTGGACCCTCCCAGAATCAGAAAAGAAACTTTGTTGGCACTATTAGAAAACTTCTCGAGATTCTTTAGATGCTTTAAAACTATACAAGAAACAAAGTAGCATTGTTTATCGTTAACTTTATGACAAGCAACTCGTGTATTCTCATTGAGTTAATGTCCTTTCTGTCTTGCCGCTATAGGCTTCACATGAACTAATAGCAAACGACTCTGATCCTATAAAATGTGCGCAACCCATCGTTCGCGTACTCCGTAAGCGTGTTCAAACATTCATATTAATGCATTTATACACTTTCAAATTACATTTTCACAGCTTATCATTTTTTAACTGTTGTATAAGCGAGTGTTTCGTAAGCGGTGCATGCTGTTCATATTGAAACACTGCATATCTGATGACAATAGAGCATTTACTTATCTAACATTGTGAATTTAAATCAGTTAAAAAAAGACGGGTAAATAGTATGGAAAGCAATTTCTACTCTATGTTAGATGCAATACTAAAGAAGTTCCTGGATATATTTTTCGCCTCTTGCGGCGTCTTGATGTATTATAAGTCTTCATTGTTTTATTATATTGCGATTGGTTTCATTCAGATAATTATATATACTCTAGTTATACGAATGGTTTCGGTCGCGTGTTGCGATTAGCTAATCCAGCTAAAAACAACGTTTCCGGGAAGTTGAGAAATATAACAAAGGTTATATTCCTTTGTTTTCTAACATACAAGCTTTAATCGTTGAGTCGTCAGAATTACCTTTAAGGTTGAGACATTTATCATATCGCCCTAACGGTGTTTGGACACCCTGCTCATTGAAGTCAGCCGTATGAGGTTTCAGTCAACAGCTTTGGAAAGAGTAAACGCCCATTTTACGGCTGAATGATATTGTGAGCGTTTCTTGAAGTATTGATATCAAAACTGCAGTACAATGTGTTGCAAGATCGGAAGAGGTAAACTATCGGTTCTCCAGAAGTTTTTTCCACTACTTTTCATAAATTTAGTCACAAAAAAGCAATGAATGTACCCGTTTTTAAAGTCAGATTACTTGGCCATGATGACTATTCCTGACTAAGTCTGCATAACAAAGAAAGTATTGCTGATATTATTTAAGATAGATTATTTAAATACGATGCAGTTTAAACTTTGTTTCTATTCCACATTCGGTCACAAAGTCTGTTCAGTTCTCCAAAGACACCAGATACCTTAAAGGTATTTTGTTTTCACTTTCGTGGAGAAAATTGCTATAATTATCGTGATTACATAAATATCATTAAGTCTCACCGCTCATTTTAAATTTTAACTGGAAACAATACTTTAATTCGGAGTTCGTATGGTTCAAGAGTGGTCTGTGCAGGTTCAGAGAGAGTCATTATGAAGCCACGAGGCTAACCAGTTGTTCGGTAGGCTTCGAGGTTGGAAGGGAAGGTACACGAGGTAATTATTTCTCTAAAAAAACAGCTCCATAAAATATTGTAATATGTTTATAATTCGCAATCTTCACCAGCTAATAGCATATTTTGACGAGTTGTCTTATGAGTTACTCTAGCGACGATGTAGCCCAAGACGTATTTGCAGCTCCGGCAGGTTCGTAAAAAAACAATAAATAATGAAACATTTATCAATACATGAACACCAACCATGGAAAGTAGAAGTGAAAGAAAAGGTACGATACCCTTAAGAAGGTTTTTAACGTGTTAATCTTGTAATTTTGAAGGAATATTATTTGAAGGAACGTAGAAACACAAGTAATTTTTTGCACGACTTCGATCATTAACCGCAGACGACAATACAAATGAAGAGTTCGAAAGATCATTGAAAACTATTTAGCAGGGTCTTTAGCGACCAACATAAGTCTGCATGTGGTCTCTGTTTTGGGCAAGTTCAGGTTGAAGAAAGTATAAGACAGGGGTGCACAACATAGGGCCCGCGGCCGCATGCGGCCCGCGCGCACTTTTTAGCGGCCCGCGGCCCGGCTCAGGGCAGAAAGTTGCTTGCTATGCCATGCATTCAATCCACCGAGTGGCCGCTCCGCTTGGCAAGCAGCAGTAAAACCCTATGACCTACATTTCCCAGTCGTCGGTGAAGGAACTAAGATTTCTCATGTTAAAATTTTCCTCTCCACTAATCCCTCTGACAACAGTCAAAACAGCCTGTACAGCCGTCCCTATCCATGGTGTGGTTCTGTCTCAGCATGTCTGTACACGGAACGCGAAAACTTCTTGCTCTATCTCAACAGATCCCCTTCTCTTTCACCACGGAGGCTGTCAACCATATCTCTTCCTGTTGGGATAGTTAGGTTGTCGTACGGATCGGAGGACTCCAATCCGACGATGCAACTGGAGCTCATCGACCTCCAGTGTCTACCAGCGCGGAAGACTATGCATCGCGAATCTCAGCATGCATGAGTTCTACAAAAACCTGGACAAGAACAAGTACGGAAACCTGGTGGACCACGCGTTTGAAACTGTCGTCACTTTTCGGGAGCATATATGTTTGTGAGCAGACCTTCTCACTGATGACTCTCAACAAGAACTGCCTTCGATCTGCCACGACGGACATGCCATTGCGTGATGTGCTAAAGACGGCAACGAGTGCGATGACACCTGATATCAGAAGCCTGACCGCAGTCAAAATATACAACACGTCGCACTTAGTGCGGCCCGCACAGCTTTCAATATCCGTAATCTTGGCCCGCTCAAATGTTTTAGTTGTGCACCCCTGGCTATAAAACGTCCGAAGGAAAACAAAACAGATATGGCTGGTTCGCTTAAGTTGGCGCGGACGGGGTTGCGTTTGTTCGGTTGGGTGGTTTGATTGCTAGTGTGGATGCTCGTGTTTCGTTGATATGCTTTTGAGGACTTGTTAGAAAGTAATGTAGGGCATTAAACTCATATATTGTGAATTTATAATTTAACGCTATAGCCCAGCAAAAGCGTTTGGGTTAGTTTTTGTTAAAAATTAACCACGAGTGCTATATTTGCTCTAGGGGCAGACTTTCGAAATCAGTTTTGTCATGATTTGAAAATATTATACATTTTGAAAACAATTTTTTTCCCATGCGAGAAAAACACTTGAAATGTGTGGCATATATATTAAGCTTATGCAATAGATGGCGTGTCCCTCTTCTTCTGTACGAGTCTAATACACCATCTGTAGAAAATTAAAAAATATCATACAGCGTACAACACGAAAAGGCAGAACAAATGCGCACGAAATTTAAAAAAAAAACGGTTGGATAATGTATTAGGAGTACGCCCCTAGTTTTGGGTAATTTGTTCTGTGAGAGTTGATGTAGGATGCATTCCCTGTTAATATGAATGGTACTGAGTCCGACGTTGCCAGGACGGTAAAATATACCTACTACCTTTAAAAATAAAAGTCGACAGCGGGTAAATTCTGACCTAGAAAACAAGGCTTTTGCAGAGGAAAGATAATAAAACAAGCAGAAATGAAAAAAAGTACGGGGACAAGAAGATGATTGCGAATTATGTAAAAAGATCGGGTCAGCATCAGGCGCATTGAAATATTTTTGGCATCGCGCGTATATCGAATTTGACATTACGCCAAGCCTTGAGAATCAAGAATAATAAAAAGACTATAACCGCCCGATATATACACCTATTTCTATCTAACAAGGCGCATTTTGGATTGAGACTGTGAACGCTCGCTTTTTTCTCGATGGCCCTCTAGTCGAGATAATGCGCCGGCGTCCAGGGAAAAATAGGGAGACACTAACTATAATAATATAAACCGGGAAAAACGGAGAGCGTTCATGGTGTACGACTGCTCGCTTGCCGCTTCAAACAACGCGCAAGTGGCCTTGCTTGTTTCGTCTATTCCTGGATGCCTCCTACGTATGTACAGACCGCGACACTGTTAGCGCGAACAAGCGATCGGCGCTTTTTTTCAGTTTTTCTCTTTGAAACCAAGGGATGTCATCCAAGTTATCATTGCGACGGTAAGAGCTCATTTAGTTCTACAATGTAAGCGATAAAATTTCTTGCTCGATAATACTATTTAGAAGTAAAATGCGAAAATGTGCCGATGTCGTGTTCGAGCTAAGAGTGTCGCGATGTGTGCGTTCACAGGAACATATTATGTAATTTCTACCAAGTTCCTCTTCTTTTTTCTTCGCTTTTGCTTCCACCTAGGTCTTTCTCTTCTTCCTTTTTTTTTATTGAGATGAGTATTTTACGGCCGCGCGCGCAGCTGGCCCAAGTAGGCAGTGCGGCCGTGGCCTTACGGTTATAGTAATTGCCTTCCACGCGAAGAGCCAGGGTTCTGGAACATTCGAGAACTCTGTTGCTTGTTCGAGGTACGAATGTTCTAGTCGCCAAACCTTCTAGGTCGATTGTTCCAGAAACCAACGAGTGTGCATAAGGGGCTCCGCGTGACGATCTGCAGTCAGTCTCGGCCTAGCGTTCGATCCTGCTGTTATGCCGACTTCGACGCAAGCGACGCTCTATTGCTCTCTTTTGTTTCTTTCTTTGTTTTGGGCACAGGTTCGCCCCAAAAAACGTTTCAGTTTTCTTAGTTATTCTTTGATTCGCCACCTTGTCATTTGTCACATTTTGGTGGAGGTGCGGGGTAAACGCATGTCCGTGCAGCTCACCCCTCCAAGGGCCCGCAGTGCAAGTCCGACCCCAAGACCCCAAAGACCCAAGAAAGAGAGGAGAAAGACCCGATCAAGTCGCCGCAACCAAGGGCTACCCCCATAACTTGGACCACAGCCGGACAAGACAACACCACGTCGCAGCAAGATGGAACGCCACCGACGTCCATCGTCTACGTGCATGCCCCACCGAGGACGCCGGCGAATTTCAGTGGCAATCTTCATGAATATGTGGACGACTGGTTGAGCCAGTACGAACACGCCGCACGGTTCAGCGGATGGGGTCCTGAGCAAAGCATACGGAACGTCTACTTCGCTCTGGAAGGCACGGCACGCACCTGGTTCGAGAACCACGACGCATCGATTTCGTCGTGGGAAGACCTCCAGGCAGAGCTTTGACGTACTTTTGCCATTCAGCAGCGTCGTCAGCGGGCCGAAGAACTTCTTCAAGCAAGAAGCCAAGGGCCAAACGAGAGCGTCACAAATTTTGTTGAAGACGTTCTCCGCCTCGTGAACCGGGCAGACCGAAGTTTCCCGCGAGGAAGTTCAGCGGGCATTCCAATCTGAGGCTCCTGCCGCACCCGAGGAGCCCTCTTTGACCTACGCCGCGGTAGCTCGGAGACCGGCGCCAGCTGCCCGGCAGTATTCGACGCCACCTCGACGTGACCTATCAGAGCCACAGACTTTCCGACGTCGGGAAGGGGAACCCTAGTTTGTCCGCACTGAACAACCCTCGCCAAGGAAGACGTATGTGTGGCGCACAGCCGGTTGAGGACCGCCGCTGTGTTATCACTGCGGCGAGGCCGATCACGTCTACCGGAGGTGCCCGTACCGACAAATGGGCCTGCGAGGCTTTGCGCCGAGCGACCCGAGACCCCGCCTTAGGGAGCGACCAGGGGACATCGATGAGTACCTCCGACGACCACTGCCTCCGGTACCGACTCCACCCCGAGGTTCCCGTTGGCCTTCGCCTCGACGTGCGCTTTCGCCCTTCCGCCGCTCTCGTCGGGACAGTCTGTCCCCCCTATGTCGTCGGGAAAACTAAGTGCGGCAACGCCTGGAGGTGGCGGTGCCGAAGACGACCGAAGCAAAGAGCCTCCAAGAACTACGGAGCACTCCCACTCTCCCGACGCTACACATCACAATGATGCCCCTGCATCGGTGTTCAACAACCTAAACGTAATTATCGTCTGCCACGACGCATCGGCGCTCATGGACACCGGAGCAGACTACTCCATTCTTGAGCGGGAGGCTCTCTCGCCACCTTCGAAAAGTTACGACGCCATGGGAGGGGCCGCAGATACGAACCGCTGGAGGGCACCTCATCACGCCTGTCGGAAGGTGCACTGCTCGAGTCGAAATCTATTGTGAGACGTGCCCTGTCAAGTTCATCGTTCTGCAAGACTGTGCGAGGGACGTTATCCACGGAATAGACTTTCTCTGCGAGTACGACGCCGTCATCGATATCGGAACAAACCAGATGACGCTACGAAAATCTGTTATACTACCTAAGGAACCAAAAGCAACGTCATCCGCGGTTCGAGTCCTCGCAAACCACGTAAACGTACCACCGCGGTCGAGTGTTTTCGCACTCGTCGGGGTCGATGATGCTTCCTGAGGCGAAGTTCTTCTCGACGGAAGCCTCCAATTGCTCCTGGGAAGAGGAATAGGCGTCACAAGAGGAATAGCTGAACTCCAGGATGGGTGGAGTGTAGCCCTCGTGACGAACTTCCGAAATGAAACGCAAAACCTCACGAAAGGTGCAGCCTTGGGCCAAGTCAAGGAACTCCGAAAGTCCGCCGAAATCGCCACGATTACTGAAGAATCCTCGCCAACTCAGCAAGACAGTACGTCCGCAGCGCAGCTCGACATTGACCCTAAACTTCCGGGCCCGAAACGACAGCAACTGATTAACCTCCTCGCCGAATACCGCGACTGCTTTGCGACATTGTCGAATGTGCGCCAAACCGCCGTTGCGAAGCACCGCATCGTTACCGAGGAGGACGCGCGCCCTGTGCATCGATCGCCGTACAAAGTCTCCGCTAACGAAAGGAAGGTAATCCAGGAGCAAGTTCAAGAGATGCTAAAGGACGATATAATTGAACCTTCAAGCAGCCCGTGGGCCTCTCGAGACGTGTTGGTTAAGAAAAAGGACGAAACGCTTAGGTTCTGCGTGGACTACCGGCAGCTGAACGCGGTGACAAAGAGAGACGTCTACCCACTCTCCCGCATCGACGACACTCTAGACCGGCTCGCCACTCTCAATTTTTCTCATCGATGGACCTGAAGAGCGGCTACTGACATATCAAAATCGACGAACGGGACCGAGAGAAGACAGCATTCGTCTCGCCGGATGGACTGTACGAGTTCAATGTGATGCCCTTCGGGCTATGCACGGCGCCATCAAGTTTCCAGCGTGTCATGGACACCGTACTGGCAGGGCTGAGGTGGCAGAGCTGTCTCGTCTACCTTGACGACGAAGTAGTATTTTCAACTGACTTCGACGAGCACTTTCGGCGACTCTGGGCTGTCCTTCAAGCCATACAGACCACCGGGCTCGCCCTCAAGCCGTCGAAGTGCCGGTTCGCCTATGACGAACTGAAGATAACAGGCCACGTGGTTAGTAACAAAGGCGTCCGCCCAGGCCCCGAGAAGACTCGCGCCATCGCGGCATTTCCAGAGCCAACAGAAACGAAGGCCGTGCGAAAATTTCTTGGACTTTGTACGTACTATCGACGCTTCGTTCGGGATTTCGCAAGGATTTCCGCACCGCTCACATACCTTACGAAGGACACCGAGAAATTCTAGCGGGCCGAGGGGCAGCAGCAGGCATTTGACGAGCTGAAGCGAAAACTCCAGACTCGTCCTGTCCTTGGGCACTTAGATAAGGATGCGGGAACTGAGATTTACACGGACGCTATAGTAATGCAGGACCTGGAGCGGCACACCTTTCCAGCTGGTACATGGTCGGAAGGTAACGACCATGCTGGACGCGATGCTGCCCCATAAGCCAGCTGACAATACGAGCGACGACGTTCAGGTGGTTGCTCAAAGGGCCGAAGAGTTTCGCCAGCTCACCCGACTCCTGACCCAAGACCAGCAACGCGTCGGCGCGGGCCGCTACGACCGTCGTCGCAGGGACGTCCACTTCCTGCCAGAGACAGGGTGTGGGTGTGGACGCCCATCCGTCGCTGCGGCCTCAGTGAGAAACTGCTGAAACAGTACTTTGGACCATACAAGGTACTTCGTCGCTTCGGAAAGCTGAACTGCGAGGTGATGCCCGACGGAACAAGAACATCATCACGCCGCCCACCTCGACCTGAAGTCGCCCACGTCGTGCGCCTGAATCCGTACTACGCTAGATAGGACGGTGGACCTTATGTGTTTCAAATGACTCCTTAGTTCGCCGTTCTTTGTATTTGCTTTGTTTTGTTTTGTGTTGAAACGGGGCGATGCACTTCTTAAAGGGGGAGTAATGCCGCGCGCGCAGCTGGCCAAGTCGGCAGCGCGGCCGTGGCCTCACGGTTATCGTGCTTGCCTTCCACGCACAGAGCCAAGTTCGATGCCCGACATAATGCGTCATTTTACTTATTCTTTCAGTTTAATGCTGTTTGGTAAATTCGAGAACTGTGTCGCTTGTTCGAGGTACGAATGTTCTAGTCGCCGATACTTCTAGGTCGATTGTTCCAGAAGCCAACGCGTGTACATAAGGGGCTCCGCGTGGCGATCTGCAGTCAGTCTTGCCCCAGCATTCGATCCTGCTTTTACGCCGACTTCTACGCCCATGACGCTCTATTGTTATCTTCTGTTTACTTTTTGTTTTGGGCACAAGTTTGCCCCATTAAACACTTTAGTTTCCTCAGTTATTTTTTGTTTCGCCACCTCGTCATTCGTGACAATATGTGTGGGCCTTGGCTTCCAAGACGTGATATCGTCGGCGCAGTCCGACTTAGAAACGCGTTTCTCTTTTGCCAAACGTTCGCTGTGAGGTAAACGTTCATACTTTATAAATGTGGAGCGTACTAACAACATGGGTCGTTTATACAGACATTTTAAAATATAAAAGACGTCTTGCTCTTCACTGCGTCTGTTAATATTTATATCAAAATAAACGTACCCAAACTTAGAAGACAGAGCAAGAAACAAATCTGCTAGTGTCACCGTGACTAGAAACTGTCCGGCTATCAATGTCCTGTTGTGATCACTTTTCGCAATTAAAGGCCGGAGTGCGAACAGCCGCCGCCTGCATGGCAACGGCTCTGTCCATGTGCAACTAGCGACGTCAAATCGATTGGCCTCTCCAAGCAGATGGATGGAGCAGCTACTCAAGGACACGAACACCGCTGGATCTTTTTTTTTTTTCGTTGAGTACTAACCAGTCTCGTACACGTTACCCGAAAAAAGCAATCGATTACAAATAAAATTACTTATGACTACAAAACATTCAACCACATTACTTGATTACTCAAGAAGAATAGTAATGAGCCGTTAATTTAAAAGGTAACCGCATCTTCTCCGATTAATTTATATCTTTAAAACGACAGAGTTGTCTGCCTGTCTTAAAACGAGTATTTTGTACTGTCCCTTATTTGATTAGAATAATCGTATTATGTATTACTAATATATTTTAATCCACAAAGTTTGGTAAACCATATCGTCCTGTCGGAGATTTAGTTCGAGGTTTCCTTGGTAGGAAACTTGTCCTACAAAGGGCGCCATTGGAAACCGGAGGGGAAATAACAAAGGTTACAATTAATTCTAGTACTTCTAAAAGTACTACGATTGCTGTTGCGATCACATTCTGATAAATGTAATCAAATAATTACAAAATTGCTCCGAAAATAATCGATTACGAGTAATTTGATTTACTTGTATCGAGTATCGTTCAAATCTGGTACTGTT
>JAZHYW010035558.1:0-64253 GCA_037355805.1 Ixodes ricinus
CTAACACTATGTAAACAGTACCAGATTTGAACGATACTCGATACAAGTAAATCAAATTACTCGTAATCGATTATTTTCGGAGGAATTTTGTAATTATTTGATTACATTTATCAGAATGTGATCGCAACAGCAATCGTAGTAATTTTAGAAGTACTAGAATTAATTGTAACCTCTGTTATTTCCCCTCCGGTTTCCAATGGCGCCCTTTGTAGGACAAGTTTCCTACCAAGGAAACCTCGAACTAAATCTCCGACAGGACGATATGGTTTACCAAACTTTGTGGATTAAAATATTTAAGTAATACATAATACGATTATTCTAATCAAATAAGGGACAGTACAAAATACTCGTTTTAAGACAGGCAGACAACTCTGTCGTTTTAAAGATATAAATTAATCGGAGAAGATGCGGTTACCTTTCAAATTAACGGCTCATTACTATTCTTCTTGAGTAATCAAGTAATGTGGTTGAATGTTTTGTAGTCATAAGTAATTTTATTTGTAATCGATTGCTTTTTTCGGGTAACGTGTACAAGACTGGTTAGTACTCAACGAAAAAAGAAAAAAAGATCCAGCGGTGTTCGTGTCCTTGAGTAGCTGCTCCATCCATCTGCTTGGAGAGGCCAATCGATTTGACGTCGCTAGTTGCACATGGACACAGCCGTTGCCATGCAGGCGGCGGCTGTTCGCACTCCGGCCTTTAATTCGCGAAAAGTGATCACAACAGGACATTGATAGCCGGACAGTTTCTAGTCACGGTGACACTAGCAGATTTGTTTCTTGCTCTGTCTTCTAAGTTTGGGTACGTTTATTTTGATATAAATATTAACAGACGCAGTGAAGAGCAAGACGTCTTTTATATTTTAAAATGTCTGTATAAACGACCCATGTGTTAGTACGCTCCACATTTATAAAGTATGAACGTTTACCTCACAGCGAACGTTTGGCAAAGAGAAACGCGTTTCTAAGTCGGACTGCGCCGACGATATCACGTCTTGGAAGCCAAGGCCCACACATATTGTCACGAATGACGAGGTGGCGAAACAAAAAATAACTGAGGAAACTAAAGTGTTTAATGGGGCAAACTTGTGCCCAAAACAAAAAGTAAACAGAAGATAACAATAGAGCGTCATGGGCGTAGAAGTCGGCGTAAAAGCAGGATCGAATGCTGGGGCAAGACTGACTGCAGATCGCCACGCGGAGCCCCTTATGTACACGCGTTGGCTTCTGGAACAATCGACCTAGAAGTATCGGCGACTAGAACATTCGTACCTCGAACAAGCGACACAGTTCTCGAATTTACAAGAACATTAAACTGAAAGAATAAGTAAAAGACGCATTATTTCGGGCATCGAACTTGGCTCTGTGCGTGGAAGGCAAGCACGATAACCGTGAGGCCACGGCCGCGCTGCCGACTTGGCCAGCTGCGCGCGCGGCATTACTCCCCCTTTAAAAAGTGCATCGCCCCGTTTCAACACAAAACAAAACGAAGCAAATACAAAGAACGGCAAACTAAGGAGTCATTTGAAACACATAAGGTCCACCGTCCTATCTAGCGTAGTACGGATTCAGGCGCACGACGTGGGCGACTTCAGGTCGAGGTGGGCGGCGTGATGATGTTCTTGTTCCGTCGGGCATCACCTCGCAGTTCAGCTCTCCGAAGCGACGAAGTACCTTGTATGGTCCAAAGTACCGTTTCAGCAGTTTCTCACTGAGGCCGCAGCGACGGATGGGCGTCCACACCCACACCCTGTCTCTGGCAGGAAGTGGACGTCCCTGCGACGACGGTCGTAGCGGCCCGCGCCGACGCGTTGCTGGTCTTGGGTCAGGAGTCGGGTGAGCTGGCGGAACTCTTCGGCCCTTTGAGCAACCACCTGAACGTCGTCGCTCGTATTGTCAGCTGGCTCATGGGGCAGCATCGCGTCCAGCATGGTCGTTACCTTCCGACCATGTACCAGCTGGAAAGGTGTGCCGCTCCAAGTCCTGCATTACTATAGCGTCCGTGTAAATCTCAGTTCCCGCATCCTTATCTAAGTGCCCAAGGACAGGACGAGTCTGGAGTTTTCGCTTCAGCTCGTCAAATGCCTGCTGCTGCCCCTCGGCCCGCTAGAATTTCTCGGTGTCCTTCGTAAGGTATGTGAGCGGTGCGGAAATCCTTGCGAAATCCCGAACGAAGCGTCGATAGTACGTACAAAGTCCAAGAAATTTTCGCACGGCCTTCTTTTCTGTTGGCTCTGGAAATGCCGCGATGGCGCGAGTCTTCTCGGGGCCTGGGCGGACGCCTTTGTTACTAACCACGTGGCCTGTTATCTTCAGTTCGTCATAGGCGAACCGGCACTTCGACGGCTTGAGGGCGAGCCCGGTGGTCTGTATGGCTTGAAGGACAGCCCAGAGTCGCCGAAAGTGCTCGTCGAAGTCAGTTGAAAATACTACTTCGTCGTCAAGGTAGACGAGACAGCTCTGCCACCTCAGCCCTGCCAGTACGGTGTCCATGACACGCTGGAAACTTGATGGCGCCGTGCATAGCCCGAAGGGCATCACATTGAACTCGTACAGTCCATCCGGCGAGACGAATGCTGTCTTCTCTCGGTCCCGTTCGTCGATTTTGATATGTCAGTAGCCGCTCTTCAGGTCCATCGATGAGAAAAATTGAGAGTGGCGAGCCGGTCTAGAGTGTCGTCGATGCGGGGGAGTGGGTAGACGTCTCTCTTTGTCACCGCGTTCAGCTGCCGGTAGTCCACGCAGAACCTAAGCGTTTCGTCCTTTTTCTTAACCAACACGTCTCGAGAGGCCCACGGGCTGCTTGAAGGTTCAATTATATCGTCCTTTAGCATCTCTTGAACTTGCTCCTGGATTACCTTCCTTTCGTTAGCGGAGACTTTGTACGGCGATCGATGCACAGGGCGCGCGTCCTCCTCGGTAACGATGCGGTGCTTCGCAACGGCGGTTTGGCGCACATTAGACAATGTCGCAAAGCAGTCGCGGTATTCGGCGAGGAGGTTAATCAGTTGCTGTCGTTTCGGGCCCGGAAGTTTAGGGTCAATGTCGAGCTGCGCTGCGGACGTACTGTCTTGCTGAGTTGGCGAGGATTCTTCAGTAATCGAGGCGATTTCGGCGGACTTTCGGAGTTCCTTGACTTGGCCCAAGGCTGCACCTTTCGTGAGGTTTTGCGTTTCATTTCGGAAGTTCGTCACGAGGGCTACACTCCACCCATCCTGGAGTTCAGCTATTCCTCTTGTGACGCCTATTCCTCTTCCCAGGAGCAATTGGAGGCTTCCGTCGAGAAGAACTTCGCCTCAGGAAGCTTCATCGACCCCGACGAGTGCGAAAACACTCGACCGCGGTGGTACGTTTACGTGGTTTGCGAGGACTCGAACCGCGGATGACGTTGCTTTTGGTTCCTTAGGTAGTATAACAGATTTTCGTAGCGTCATCTGGTTTGTTCCGATATCGATGACGGCGTCGTACTCGCAGAGAAAGTCTATTCCGTGGATAACGTCCCTCGCACAGTCTTGCAGAACGATGAACTTGACAGGGCACGTCTCACAATAGATTTCGACTCGAGCAGTGCACCTTCCGACAGGCGTGATGAGGTGCCCTCCAGCGGTTCGTATCTGCGGCCCCTCCCATGGCGTCGTAACTTTTCGAAGGCGGCGAGAGAGCCTCCCGCTCAAGAATGAGTAGTCTGCTCCGGTGTCCATGAGCGCCGATGCGTCGTGGCAGACGATAATTACGTTTAGGTTGTTGGACACCGATGCAGGGGCATCATTGTGATGTGTAGCGTCGGGAGAGTGGGAGTGCTCCGTAGTTCTTGGAGGCTCTTTGCTTCGGTCGTCTTCGGCACCGCCACCTCCAGGCGTTGCCGCACTTAGTTTTCCCGACGACATAGGGGAGACAGACTGTCCCGACGAGAGCGGCGGAAGGGCGAAAGCGCACGTCGAGGCGAAGGCCAACGGGAACCTCGGGGTGGAGTCGGTACCGGAGGCAGTGGTCGTCGGAGGTACTCATCGATGTCCCCTGGTCGCTCCCTAAGGCGGGGTCTCGGGTCGCTCGGCGCAAAGCCTCGCAGGCCCATTTGTCGGTACGGGCACCTCCGGTAGACGTGATCGGCCTCGCCGCAGTGATAACACAGCGGCGGTCCTCAACCGGCTGTGCGCCACACATACGTCTTCCTTGGCGAGGGTTGTTCAGTGCGGACAAACTAGGGTTCCCCTTCCCGACGTCGGAAAGTCTGTGGCTCTGATAGGTCACGTCGAGGTGGCGTCGAATACTGCCGGGCAGCTGGCGCCGGTCTCCGAGCTACCGCGGCGTAGGTCAAAGAGGGCTCCTCGGGTGCGGCAGGAGCCTCAGATTGGAATGCCCGCTGAACTTCCTCGCGGGAAACTTCGGTCTGCCCGGTTCACGAGGCGGAGAACGTCTTCAACAAAATTTGTGACGCTCTCGTTTGGCCCTTGGCTTCTTGCTTGAAGAAGTTCTTCGGCCCGCTGACGACGCTGCTGACTGGCAAAAGTACGTCAAAGCTCTGCCTGGAGGTCTTCCCACGACGAAATCGATGCGTCGTGGTTCTCGAACCAGGTGCGTGCCGTGCCTTCCAGAGCGAAGTAGACGTTCCGTATGCTCTGCTCAGGACCCCATCCGCTGAACCGTGCGGCGTGTTCGTACTGGCTCAACCAGTCGTCCACATATTCATGAAGATTGCCACTGAAATTCGCCGGCGTCCTCGGTGGGGCATGCACGTAGACGATGGACGTCGGTGGCGTTCCATCTTGCTGCGACGTGGTGTTGTCTTGTCCGGCTGTGGTCCAAGTTATGGGGTAGCCCTTGGTTGCGGCGACTTGATCGGGTCTTTCTCCTCTCTTTCTTGGGTCTTTGGGGTCTTGGGGTCGGACTTGCACTGCGGGCCCTTGGAGGGGTGAGCTGCACGGACATGCGTTTACCCCGCACCTCCACCAAAATGTGACAAATGACAAGGTGGCGAATCAAAGAATAACTAAGAAAACTGAAACGTTTTATTGGGGCGAACCTGTGCCCAAAACAAAGAAAGAAACAAAAGAGAGCAATAGAGCGTCGCTTGCGTCGAAGTCGGCATAACAGCAGGATCGAACGCTAGGCCGAGACTGACTGCAGATCGTCACGCGGAGCCCCTTATGCACACTCGTTGGTTTCTGGAACAATCGACCTAGAAGGTTTGGCGACTAGAACATTCGTACCTCGAACAAGCAACAGAGTTCTCGAATGTTCCAGAACCCTGGCTCTTCGCGTGGAAGGCAATTACTATAACCGTAAGGCCACGGCCGCACTGCCTACTTGGCCAGCTGCGCGCGCGGCCGTAAAATACTCATCTCAATAAAAAAAAAGGAAGAAGAAAGACCTAGGTGGAAGCAAAAGCGAAGAAAAGAGAAGAGGAACTTGGTAGAAATTACATAATATGTTCCTGTGAACGCACACATCGCGACACTCTTAGCTCGAACACGACATCGGCACATTTTCGCATTTTACTTCTAAATAGTATTATCGAGCACGAAATTTTATCGCTTACATTGTAGAACTAAATGAGCTCTTACCGTCGCAATAATAACTTGGATGACATCCCTTGGTTTCAAAGAGAAAAACTGAAAAAAGCGCCGATCGCTTGTTCGCGCTAACAGTGTCGCGGTCTGTACATACGTAGGAGGCATCCAGGAATAGACGAAACAAGCAAGGCCACTTGCGCGTTGTTTGAAGCGGCAAGCGAGCAGTCGTACACCATGAACGCTCTCCGTTTTTCCCGGTTTATATTATTATAGTTAGTGTCTCCCTATTTTTCCCTGGACGCCGGCGCATTATCTCGACTCATCGAGAAAGGCCATCGAGAAAAAAGCGAGCGTTCACAGTCTCAATCCAAAATGCGCCTTGTTAGATAGAAATAGGTGTATATATCGGGCGGTTATAGTTTTTTTTTATTATTCTTGATTCTCAAGGATTGGCGTAATGTCAAATTCGATATACGCGCGATGCCAAAAATATTTCAATGCGCCTGATGCTGACCCGATCTTTTTACATATTCGCAATCATCTTCTTGTCCCCGTACTTTTTTCATTTCTGCTTGTTTTATTATCTTTCCTCTGCAAAAGCCTTGTTTTCTAGGTCAGAATTTACCCGCTGTCGACTTTTATTTTTAAAGGTAGTAGGTATATTTTACCGTCCTGGCAACGTCGGACTCAGTACCATTCATATTAACAGGGAATGCATCCTACATCATACTCTCACAGAACAAATTACCCAAAACTAGGGGCGTACTCCTAATACATTATCCAACCGTTTTTTTTAAATTTCGTGTGCATTTGTTTTGCCTTTTCGTGTTGTACGCTGTATGATTTTTTTATTTTCTACAGATGGTGTATTAGACTCGTACAGAAGAAGAGGGACACGCCATCTATTGCATAAGCTTAATATATATGCCACACATTTCAAGTGTTTTTCTGCATGGGAAAACAAATTGTTTTCAAAATGTATAATATTTTCAAATCATGACAAAACTGATTTCGAAAGTCTGCCCCTAGAGCAAATATAGCACTCATGGTTAATTTTTAACAAAAACTAACCCAAACGCTTTTGCTGGGCTATAGCGTTAAATTATAAATTCACAATATATGAGTTTAATGGCCTACATTACTTTCTAACAAGTCCCCAAAAGCATATTATCAACGAAACACGAACATCCACACTAGCAATCAAACCACCCAACTTAACAAACGCAACCCCGTCCGCGCCAACTTAAGCGAACCAGCCATATCTGTTTTATTTTTCTTTGGACTTTTTATACTTTCTTCAACCTGAACTTGCCCAAAACAGAGACCACACTCTTATGTTGTCGCTTAAGACCCTACTAGAATAGTTTTCAATGATCTTTCGAACTCTTCATTTGTATTGTCGTCTGCGGTTAATGATCGAAGTCGTGCAAAAAATTACTTGTGTTTCTACGTTCCTTCAAATCATATTCCTTCAAAATTACAAGATTAACACGTTAAAAACCTTCTTAAGGGTATCGTACCTTTTCTTCCACTTCTACTTTCCATGGTTGGTGTTCATGTATTGATATATGTTTCATTATTTATTATTTTTTTACGAACCTGCCGGAGCTGCAAATACGTCTTGGGCTACATCGTCGCTAGAGTAACTCATAAGACAACTCGTCAAAATATGCTATTAGCTGGTGAAGATTGCGAATTTTAAACATATTACAATATTTTATGGAGCTGTTTTTTTAGAGAAATAATTACCTCGTGTACCTTCCCTTCCAACCTCGAAGCCTACCGAAAACTGGTTAGCCTCGTGGCTTCATAATGACCTCTCTGAACCTGCACAGACCACTCTTGAACCATACGAACTCCGAATGAAAGTATTATTTCCAGTTAAAATTTAAAATGAGCGGTGAGACTTAATGATATTTATGTAATCACGATAATTATAGCAATTTTCTCCACGACAGATGAAAACAAAATACCTTTAAGGTGTCTGGTGTCTTTGGAGAACTGAACAGACTTTGTGACCGAATGTGGAATAGAAACAAAGTTTAAACTGCATCGTATTTAAATAATCTATCTTAAATAATATCAGCAATACTTTCTTTGTTATGCAGACTTAGTCAGGAATAGTCATCATGGCCAAGTAATCTGACTTTAAGAACGGGTACATTCATTGCTTTTTTGTGACTAAATTTATGAAAAGTAGTGGAAAAAACTTCTGGAGAACCGATAGTTTACCTCTTCCGTTCTTGCAACAGATTGTACTGCAGTTTTGATATCAATACTTCAAGAAACGCTCACAATATCATTCAGCCGTAAAATGGGCGTTTACTCTTTCCAAAGCTGTTGACTGAAACCTCATACGGCTGACTTCAATGAGCAGGGTGTCCAAACACCGTTAGGGCGATATGATAAATGTCTCAACCTTAAAGGTAATTCTGACGACTCAACAATTAAAGCTTGTATGTTAGAAAACAAAGGAATATAACCTTTGTTATATTTCTCAACTTCCCGGAGACGTTGTTTTTAGCTGGATTAGCTAATCGCAACACGCGACCGAAACCATTCGTATAACTAGAGTATATATAATTATCTGAATGAAACCAATCGCAATATAATAAAACAATGAAGACTTATAATACATCAAGACGCCGCAAGAGGCGAAAAATATATCCAGGAACTTCTTTAGTATGCATTTAACATAGAGTAGAAATTGCTTTCCATACTATTTACCCGTCTTTTTTTAACTGATTTAAATTCACAATATTAGATAAGTAAATGCTCTATTGTCATCAGATATGCAGTGTTTCAATATGAACAGCATACACCGCTTACGAAACACTCGCTTATACAACAGTTAAAAAATGATAAGCTGTGAAAATGTAATTTGAAAGTGTATAAATGCATTAATATGAATGTTTGAACACGCTTACGGAGTACGCGAACGATGGGTTGCGCACATTTTATAGGATCAGAGTCGTTTGCTATTAGTTTATGTGAAGCCTATAGCGGCAAGACAGAAAGGACATTAACTCAATGAGAATACACGAGTTGCTTGTCATAAAGTTAACGATAAACAATGCTACTTTTTTTCTTGTATAGTTTTAAAGCATCTAAAGAATCTCGAGAAGTTTTCTAATAGTGCCAACAATGTTTCTTTTCTGATTCTGGGAGGGTCCACGAGCTTTCAGCGGATATTGAATTTGCGAAGCCTCACGTTCCTCAAATGCGTGCTGACGCAAACCGAATAAAATTGACGGAATAAAAAAAATTATCAAGAACGTGACATATTTACCACAAAAAAAAAGTCTCCTGTCCGCACTCCCGCCATAGTGCCTACACTCTCCGAGAGTGCGCAGACCTAGAGAAAGAAAGCAAAGCCTTCTGGTTTAAAAGCCTGCAGACAGCTGGGCATGACTACCAACGTAAGAGAAATTGGAGAGATAAAAGTATTTGAAGAACATGATGACAGAACAAGAGTTACATGGTAACTAAATTTCTGAAACTTGAGTGAAATGCTATTTTATCAGTTTTTGAAGGTGTAAAATATAATAACTTTGCTCTCCCGAAAGCAAAAAAAAAGAACGTAGCGGAACAATATAAAATCGTTTATTAGACAAAAATATTTGCGGCTACTTGTTCAGGACGCTTGCTCTTCCTATACAAGGAGGTAAAGACAGTATACACTAGAAAAAAAAACACAGTCAAGCCAACAAGACATGCAGTGTTTTGCACGTACATCAAGTAGCTGCTTAATTTTGTGAAAATTTCCAACGCTTAGAAAGATAAACAATTAGTTATATCATACTGTTTATATTTTCATACTTCTACGCCCGTGCTTCAGGTAAAAAGAAAAAAAAGAGACCTATATTTGCATGCTCACACGAAACATATATTAATTAATAAACATATTTTAATACGTTCTAAGTAGAATACGTACCAACTCGCCAAATTATTCATTCCGTTAAACAGTAGGTTTCGAATAACTTACGAGAGTAGGATTGAAATGCTTCCTTCTGCAATTCAGTAATAAACTGCGTACCGCATTTTTGAACCTTTACCTAGACCTTGTATTAATTTAATCGTATATCCTTTGCAAGTTACGTGCATCTACACGGCTCTGATGAAATGTGATAAAACATCTTATAATAACAACACTCTCGTTTATAAAAAAATGTGCAATAGTAAAAACGCGTAATAAGACGTTCTTGCGCGATGATTAGGGGCATGAAGTTCAAGAAAATACACTTTTATGAATACAACACACTCAGCGATACGTACGGTGAGTGTCAATGTGCTTTTAAGTGAGATATAACGGGTGTCCCAAATAGCGACCAGGCTCTTTAAATCGACCTCAAAATTTGGCTTCTTAAACTATCGCGCTATGAATTTGTGCAGCGTTGCCCACAGATGGTGCATATTTTTTTTGTAAAATTTACAAAAAGCGAGCTTACCTGAGGAAAAAGTAAAGATAGAAAAAGGCTTAAACCCTATGGAAACGCAGCAAAGCCACCGGTCTTCAAACAATACGGCGCCGTTTCACACGGGAAGCAAGAGATGGCGCGAGCTGTCGCGACGCCAACTGCCGCCAACGAAAGAACATGCGGCGCCGAGATCCGGCGTCATTAGCAGACAATATTTCGATTTAAAAGCGGAGCACGTTCAACAGACGCTGATAGTCGCAGAGTCGAAAACAGGCGCGGTAACAACAAGGAGCTGCAAAGCAGACGACATAAGTACCTCGAAAAAAAAACAGCCAAAATAACCCGACAAACCATTTTTTGTTCGATTATGTGTCTATTCAATGTGTTTTATTAGTAATGATGATAAAATATTGCATTGGCAACTGGTATCAAAAAAGCTCGAGCCGCTTAAGTAAAAAATAGTGTCTGCTAATGACGCCGGCTCTAGGCTCCGTAGTGCTCGTTCGTTGGAGGCAGTTGGCGTCGCGACCTCTAGCGCCATATCTTGTCTCCCGTGCGAAACGTCACCGTATTGTTTGAAGACCGGTGGCTTCGCTGGGTTTCCATAGGAGTTAAGCCTGTTTCTTTTTTTACTTTTTCCTCAAAAAAGTTCGCTCTTTGGAAATTTAACAAAAAAATGCCACTCCTGTGGACAACTCTGCACGAAATCGTGGCGCGAAAGGTTAAGAAACCGAATTTTACGGTCGATTTCAAGAGCCTGGCCGCTACTTGGGACGCCAGGTATATATATATATATATATATATATATATATATATATGGGTAATTTCATCTCAACTCAGGCACGGATTTAGGGTCGAATTTTAAATTTCGACGAAAAATGTATAAGTTTTGGGGCGATTCCTTTAATAAAAGAAGACGCAAACGGCAATGTCGTCGGATTTTTTGTCCTCAACTTATGGAGCGTTGAAGCATTCCAAGTGTGGAAACTGACGTTTTTTCAGCTTATCGGAGGCTGCCATATTTCACTCCATTCCTTTTCCATACTTTTTACTGCTACATCAATATAACTTTTTGGGTATACTCTAGACATAGGCTTTTTCATGATAATTAAGCATATAGGTCATAACACTTTTAATGATTTCTGTTTTATTTTGTCAAACCGCCTCTCTGCGACGATATCTGACGAAGTTCAGCAAGCTGTGCTGTGTGACCTAATCAACATATTTTTTATGATCTTTATATCACTCGTAAAGCTCCAATTAAGCTCTTTTTAGTGTAATTTTAATATTTTGCAAAAAGTATATATTGCGCTACATGTGCGGACTGGACTTCAAACTTGCAAGTTTTTCTAAAAAAGACTTGCAAGTTTGAAGTTGACTTCCTAAAAGCGCCACCTTTTATTTCTTTCGATTTTAATTTGCAGTTAGGTAATATAGTAATCTGTCAGGACCTACCAAAAGAAATTGTAATATATTGTTTGTAAGGCCGCTATTCGGACTCGAAACTCGATGCTGTGAGAGTTAGTTTTGAACGGGACTTTGCATAGACGCTCAGCTGAGCTGAATTTTGTCATATGTAAGGTTTTCTATTTAATGTTAGTACTACTTACCTCAATATGTGTAGTAAAAGCCAGTGAAGCAACAATATTTGTGCTAACATTATTTATTTACTTGGCACTGGCGTGATTTGCAAGATGTGTAGCTTGGCCCTATGTATTGACGGAGACGATGCGTAACATCTAGACTCCTGGACAAACGTAAGTCAAGAGAAAAAACGTCTAAGTAACCCGGTATGAATCAATGAAAATACAAATGAAACTTAAACCCATGACTAACACGTTTGAAGCACTACACGCCACGAAATGCTTGTTATTTTACGAAAGAGTCCGTACGTGCAAAAAGAAACCCCACTTCCTAAGCGTCAGATACTAAAACGTACCATATGTATATGCACTGCAGATCTGTTTGACATAAGAAAATATAACAATTATATGTCAATTTCGGTATTTTGAACTCAAAGCCGAAAGCAAAAGGCCCCAGAGGAATTCTCTAAGGATCTGCTTTCCCCGTACTGGGAGGAAGTAAGCGCTGTGCCCGCACTTGTGGATACGGTCTTCGAAGTAATTTTTTTAATACACTACTCCAAATTTTATTAATGCTTATGGTTGGATATTGAGGTAACTGCTAACGATAAATAGAAAACCTTACATAAGCCAAAATTCTGCTCAGCAGAGCACCTCTGCGAAGTCCCGTTCAAAACGCTCATAGCACGAGATTCCAGTGTTCATAGCGGCCATACAAACAATATATTACAATTTCTGTTCGTAGTTTCTGAGAGACTACTATATTAACTAACTGTGAATAAAAAATAAAAGAAATTAAAATTTTTTTTTTAGTAAATCGACTCCAAACTTGCTAGTTTTTCGAAATTTTTTCGATTTTTCAGGCACATGTAGCGCATTATATACTTATTGCGATATATTAAAATCATACTTAAAAAAGAGCCTAATTGGAGCTCTACGGTGATATAAAGATCATAAAAATATGTTGATTAGGTCACACAGCACAGCTTGCTGAACTTCGTCAGATATCGTCACAGAGAGGCGGTTTGACAAATAAAACAAAAATCATTAAAAGTGTTATGATCTAGACGCTTAACTATCATAAAAAAGCCTAGGTTTAGAGTGTTACCAGAAAGTTATATTAATGTAGCGTAAATAGTATCGAAAAGGGATGGAGTGAAATATGGCACCTCCTATAAGCTGGAAATACGTCAGTTTCCACCTTGGCTGCTTCAACGGTCCATAACTTGAGAACGAAAAATCCGACGACATTGCCGTTTGCGTCTTCTTTTATTATAGGAATAGCCCCAAAATATATATATTTTTTGTTAAAATTAAAAATTTGAACCTAAATCTGTGCTTGAGTTGAGGTGAAATCACCTCATATATATATATATATATATATATATATATATATATATATATATATATATATATATATATATATATATATATAAAGGGTGTTTCACGAAAGGTGGACAACTTCGATATTGCCAAAACTACGCGTCGCACTAAAAAAAGGCTTGTGTCGTTTTGAACCTGGGCCAGGGGCCTATTTAGGAAAATTATTAAAGTCCAAAATAATTATATTGTCAAATATTTTTGCGTAATTAACTTTTTAATATTGAGTTTAAGGGCATGGTTTCAATTAGAAAATTGCTCAGCATCATCAAAAACACTAAATCAACAAATTGCAGAACGATAGAATGCACGCGAAGCATTTTCACGGCTTTCTGAAAAACCGCACAAATTCGACATGTTTTAAAGTTTCGGTTTGTTATCGGAGTGCATCTCAGTCCCGGCGGCACCGCGCCCCGTGGAGAGATAGTGCAACCAACCTCTGCTGCATCGCGCGATGACAGCGCAGCAGAGGTTGGATGCACTATCTTTCCACGGGGCGCGGTGCTGCCGGGGCCGAGATGCGCTCTGATAGCAAACCGAAACTTAAAAACCCGTCGAATTTGTGCGGTTTTTCAGAAAGCCGTAAAATGCTGCGCGTGCCTTCTATCGTTCTGCAGTTTGTTGATTTAGTGGTTTTCGATGACGCTGAGCAATTTTCTAATTGAAATTATGCCCTTAAACACAATATTAAAAAGTTAATTACGCACAAAATAATTAACAATCTAGTTATCTCGGAATTTAATAATTTTCCTAAATAGGGCCCTGGCTCAGGACCAAAAAGACACAAGCCTTTCTTTATTGCGGCGCGTAGTTTTTGCAATATCGAATTTGTCCACCTTTCCGTGAAACACCCTGAACATGGGTGAAGTAAGGCAAATATTTAAAAAAATGGACCAGGAAGAGTTAATAAGTCAAAAGGTGCGTACTGTTGGAGTTACTAATTCGAAGTACATCCGACAGTACGCATCTTTTGACTTATATATATATATACATATATATATATATATATATATATATATATATATATATATGTAATGGGAATGAGCGAAGATTGACAAGTGCAGCCGTAGTAATATTGTGAACAAAGAGGGAGAAGGTGATTATTGAATTTTTTGCATTAAAGTTAGGGAAAAGGGAGAGGGAGCTGGCGAAAAATTGGGCCAGGAGCGGGAATTGAACCCGCAACCTTCGCCTGTCCGGGGCGACGCCTTAACCAATTAGACTATCCCGGCCACTGGTTTCGGCGGACTCAATTTCTGACCAGCTCTCGTGTACTATTAGTTTCGAATTCGTTTAACTGGGTAGACGACAACCGTTGTTGATTTAAGGCCCGCGCTAGTTCCGAATTGCGGCAGTGACGTGGCACGTCATCTCAGCTTTGCAAATGTCGGAAAGGGCCCGTCTCCCAAGATATCTAGGGAACCACTCCTCCCCATAGGGACAGGCTGCACCTTATATATAATGGGAATGAGCGAAGATTGACAAGTGCAGCCGTAGTAATATTGTGAACAAAGAGGGGAGAAGGTGATTATTGAATTTTTTGCATTAAAGTTAGGGAAAGGAAAGGGAAAGAGAGCTGGCGAAAAATTGGGCCAGGAGCGGGAATTGAACCCGCAACCTTCGCCTGTCCGGGGCGACGCCTTAACCAATTAGACCATCCCGGCCACTGGTTTCGGCGGACTCAATTTCTGACCAGCTCTCGTGTACTATTAGTTTCGAATTCGTTTAACTGGGTAGACGACAACCGTTGTTGATTTAAGGCCCGCGCTAGTTCCGAATTGCGGCAGTGACGTGGCACGTCATCTCAGCTTTGCAAATGTCGGAAGGGGCCCGTCTCCCAAGATATCTAGGGAACCACTCCTCCCCATAGGGACAGGCTGCACCGTATATATAATGGGAATGAGTGAAGATTGACAAGTGCAGCCGTAGTAATATTGTGAACAAAGAGGGGAGAAGGTGATTATTGAATTTTTTGCATTAAAGTTAGGGAAAGGGAAAGGGAAAGAGAGCTGGCGAAAATTGGGCCAGGAGCGGGAATTGAACCCGCAACCTTCGCCTGTCCGGGGCGACGCCTAACCTATATATATATATATATATATATATATATATATATATATATATATATATATATATATATATATATATATATATATATATATATATATATATATATATATATATATATATATATATATATTTATATATATATACTCCCAAGTAGCACATATATATTCCCAAGTAGCACATTTTGAGCGCTACATAGTGTCGGATAAATGCCTGTTTCTTTATCTGAGCTTGTCTTAAAATTCTTCTGCCGGGCTTCGAGTACCTCTTTCTTTCGTTAGGAAATTAGCATAGTTTCTGAATTTTAACTATGCTTCAGTGACCATAAATGTATTGCGCATTAATTCTAAATCGGCATCGGATCATATGTAACCGAAAGTTGTTCCAGATGCTGAAGCTCCAAACTGAATAAGCACATGAAGATAAGCACAATTGGTTTTTCTTGGTCGTTAGATTTCCAAATAAATTCCGTATAGTGCATTAAGTTGGTTATTATGGAAATATATTTTGCGGGGTGTTACTTTACGTCAGTCTGCTTATTGCTATGCTTTTAATTAATATCCTGCCCCTTTTGCGCAAAAACTACACAAGAAGCAGGGAATCAGTCAACAGTACGAACGCCCTGGAGACAGTTTGACAGAGCCGACAAATCAAACCAAGCTTGCTTTCAACCTTCATCAGTCGGTGCCTTAGGTGCTGCTTGTCACACTTGTTGAAGATTTCGTCATCAATGCTGTTCAACCTTTCTAGGTCGTGGACGGGCCTTCATTTGTGAAGTTACTTAAAGCAACAGCCCCAGACAGGAACGTGCTTACGCGTCCAATGCTCATGACATGTCTTAAAGCGCGCTTCGATGTATTGAGGGTGAGTTTACGCTCGACGTATCAAGAGCTCCACTTTGTGGCCGTCACCGCAGACTGTTGGACCCCCTTTCACAGGAACGTTCCTTCTTAGCTCAATTGTTATCTATTTGGAACCATACGAGCGACGGTTGGCCTATCCGCAGTTTGTCTTTGAGGCAATGTGCTGTGCTGTGTGTACCCTTGAGCCATCCATAGCTGTCCCAAAACAAAGAAGATTAAGGTGATTCATGCTCCACTTCCAAGCTTGAAGGAATGCTAAACGCAAGCGTGCTCGTAGGACAGACGGATTATTATATGATTGGCTTAGGCCACACTGCTTTCGTGATTTGTATCGGAGGACATCTCGAGGGGTAAAATGTAGAACCTGATGTCGCGGCGTCGGAGCTCTTCTAGCCCGAATATGATGCGAATATCCTCAACATTCTTGGCTTCTGGCCAAGAATGTTGAGGCGGCATAGCTTCAAACAGATATGCGTCTTTGAGTTACCAGTTTATTCAAATACATGATTTTGTTGATGTGTATAACATTTTATTCTTAAAGTTTAGTCATTTTTAAAATAATTTTTGTTAATGGTGTTTCAAAAAATACACATGCAATTTGTTTTACCATTCTCTATGAGGCCGTATCTTTCTAAATATTGGTTGCCCGCGCACAAGCCCTTCTTGATAGAATAAAACGAATAACCTTTTATAGTGTGGCGAACCTAGATAATAATGAAACTTGATAGTTCTCTTAGAGATAACTTTCGAGGTGTTACCTGGCAGAGGCAGTACTGTGGCTGGACTCGACAAATTTAGAAAGAAAATTCGCAGTCTTGACTTACCGCCATATACGTTTTTAGAAAAGGCCACAACGCTAGAGGAAGTATTCATCGAGTTCGACCTGCTAGGCAAGATTACAAATGTTATTACAAACTTCGGGTCAATTTTAGTGAAAGCTTTTTGGTAAGTCAGTCTTACATTTTTTTAACAGTATTTCTTTAAATACCTATATATTGTTGCAACTTTTCAGAATCTACTGTGAGATCCAAGACAGCGATGAAAACTACGATGATTGTGAGCCCGTTAAATGATGTCTGCTTATCGATATCGTCGAAGAAGGTAGGCATACCTCCTGCCACCACAACACCGGTGCACTTCACACACTTCGAACGTCATCGCCGCCGTTGACGTGGCTCGTGCAGAAGCTGCTGATCAGGAATACTCCACAAATAAACAAAGTGTGTTCACCAAGTGCCAGACGCTCTGAAACGAGCAGGAACAGTCCGCGCAAGCCTGCGCGCAAGCAGTTGATCTGATCAAGTTCCACTGCGGAACCTATATACCTCGGCCAAATGTTACAGGCGAAAATCTACAGTTAAGGCGATGGACGCTATCAACACGTTTATAAAAAAGTGCACAGACATTGACGTCCTGTTCCGAAAGCTAAAAATTCTTAGGTTGTTGCCATTTCACGAGAATAACTTCATGAAGAGGTAAAGGAAGGTAGTCTAATTTAGGTATTTGTCTTCACTTCATTGGTACAACGTCTGACGTTTTATTAAAGCTAACGAATCATGTCTGCTGCACTCTTAATGTTCTGAAAGTTGACAACCACACTCACAGCGGGTATAGGCTTCCCACGCTAGATGCTCTCATCAAGATGATTGAGAATGAGCAGGTGGCTCGCTTGCGCTACTGAGAACGTCTAGCTGGGTCTCCTTTGGCTTGAATTTACAAGACGTAAGCTTTGAGACACGTAAATCGCAGAAATTGCTTCAGATCACCATGAAATGTAATGATGATCGCTAGAGTCAAAAGGTTAAAACCGTCAGTTGAAAGGCTTTATGGTCGACGTGCCCGCGCAGTGGTACATTTCGAAATTTGTGGCTTACGACTTCGGTTGTCCACCGCAGGTGATCGACGAGACGAGCTGTTTTCTTTAGTAAGCAGTGTTTAATAACAGCGCACAAACGGAGATCTCGGCTGAGATTAGACATACCTTCCTTTGCCACGCTCCTCCTGGACGCGGGCAATTGCACCCCAGAGAGTCTTGCGCCTTGCCGGGTTGAATACGTGGGGCGAGCCGAGCGGCTACAAGTTTCGTTCATTGGGGTCTGGAGCAGCAGTTATTTGGCAAATACAATATAAATTTCGCTGGTGTAGGTTTCAGGGTGTGATGAATCGGAAGAACCTGGTGGTTGCCGCCGTACTGCTCCTGATATTCAGTGTGTTGTGGGTTCTTGATGAAGTCAAGGGAAATGCAGCCCTCGGTGCCGTCAAGAACGAGGTGACAGTCTGTTTGTGGTTTGTCGACTCATATCATCAGAACGCTGCTTCCGCTACAAAAGTGAACACAGCAGAAGACAAAGATTTCTTTGGAAGCACATTTACAAATGGACGCACCTCCGTGTCTCGCGAGGATGACGAGCTTTCGTGGTACCTTCTGGTGCCACACAACTTTGGATTGGCGGAGTAAAAAAAGTTTTCCTGTGGTGCAGAAGCTGTTCCTCAAAGTAAACACGACAGTGCCATGGAGCGCATCAGTTGAATGAGAATGTAGCGTAGACGCGGACGTGTTCGCCGAGAATCGAGGTAAAATATCAGCTGTCAGTTTCAACTGTTCAGCTGTTCTTGAAGTACAACAGCGGAGTGTGATTTGCGAACGGGGCAGGTTGTTCACAGTGATTAGTTGTACTCCGCTATGTTGTGAATAAAATGCACTCAAAGATTCAAACTCGCGTTGTCGTACTTTGTGCGCAAATGCTGGACGCCGGTTTTTCTTAAGTTACCTGCCAAAATGTCATAAATCAGCCGCATACATACTTTCGCGTTTTCGCTTGTTACTATTTAGGTGGAACCACAGAAAAAGAAGGTAATTACGTTACGTTTCTGCATGGATATACTGTCTTGTGTCCATGGTGCTTATGTGCACCTCTAACATCGGAACAGTAAATGTTTTAGCTTGCAAATAAAAAGTAACGTCAATGTGACCTGCATTACATTTTGTCGGTAATGGTAACGGAAACGCGTTCATTTTATTTGCAATTACTGAGTAACGTACTTCGTTACTTTTTTTCCGTAACGCCTACACCTCTGCCAAAACATTGGATTGAAATAAATTGTCCTGGTAAAACATTCGATCAGAACCCTTCGATGGGTGATCACGAGCCTTTGCTCTATTTTATTTCTGTTTTTTTTGTATTTTGAATGAACCTATATTTACTGTCTGTTTCGCCAGACAATTAAACAATAAAATAATTTATTGTCTCAACAATATGCCCAGACATTCAAGAGAACCACGATTTTTGTATCCAGTTTGAAATTTTCTATTTTACAGATATGTTTAAAAAGGCCCTGAAGGCTACACAATTGCGCTTTTGCAGGTGAGTCATAGAGCTAGAAGTGAATAGTATAGGGAAATAATTGTTATGATAAGTCGAATTATGAACTAAAAACTAAAGTTCAAATAAACGTATGGTTTTATTTAAACACTTTCTGAATGTCATCCAAAACCTCTAATTCAGTAAATTTTGGAAAAACTTAGAGCCCGTTGAAAGCACGGTGGAATATAAAGCTACCACTCGTGTAGCAGGAGCAAGGCTACCGATGCTTCAACGCTCTCGCGCGTTTTTTTTTCATCTCTTATCTGCCGTGTTTTGGTCACAACTAGCATTGTGACTGCTACAAAATATTAGTGATTCAGAGGTTTGTAATGACGCTCTGCATGTTGGTAATTGAAACCTCTTTAGTTTCACGAACTAAAAGTTAACCCTTACAAAAAATTATATCTGGCCAGATCTGAAGATTTCAGATATGGCCATATCAAAATTGGCCACATATAACCTGATATGGCATATCTGCCAGATATAGCCTCATAATACTAGATATAGCCTGATATCCCTGGCCAGGTATATGGAAATCCCAGATCTAGCTAAGTAAGGAAATTCCAGATCTGGCCAGGCATATCAAAAGGACACAAGCCTGAAATCAGCACTTTATATATTTTTATTGTCTACAATTCTCCCAAGTGCCCCGGCCGCACTAGAGGAATTATGGGAACGGTGATCCTTCAGCCCCTAGTGATTGCTAGTTTTGACCAATTCCATGGTTACACAGTTTCGAGTGTAATTCGTAGTCACCCTGAACAAGCGTCCCATATGGCTCAAGTACCTGTCATATCACTTTTAAAATTTCTCGTCAATGGCAGCGTTTATTATACTGTGCATTCTGTCCAACCTTCAACCAGGCTGAGGCGCTGAAATCTCTTACAATATTATCATTCTCGTGATTGTTGTTTTAGCAGCATTACTAAAAATCCGAGAAATCACAACAACCAAAACCGGCATTTAGTTCGGATTCAGCGGAGCTGTTTATAGCATTTTAGCGTTTCTAACTTAATATCAGCGTCTTTGAAGCTGTACGAGAATAGTATTAATGTAGAGATATGTCTACAGCTCATCCAGGTTGAAGGTTGAACAGAATGCACAGTATTGACATTGGCGAAAAAATGTTAAAAGTGATATGACAGGTACTTGGGCTCAATAACACACTTGTTCAGGGTGACTCCGAATTACACTCAAAACTGTGTAACCATAGAATTGGTCGAAATTTCCGATCACTCAGGCAGCTGAAGAAACAGCGTCCCTATGATCCTGGAGTACAAGCGAGGTGCTTGAGGATTTAGCAAATTGTCTATTCCGGCATAACGTTAACACTTCAAAATAATTATTTTTACATTGAAATCCTCGTGAAAGTAGCACAAATAATCTCAAACTTAAGCTTATCAAAGAAAGTTTGGGATTATTTGTGCTAACTATTCTAGCTTGCGAACAATGAGTCATTCACAGTTTGGTAACAAACTAAATTGTAACTTTTTTTTTACTTTTTAGTATATTGAAAACCGGGCGCCAGATAAAGCTGTATATACGCTAGATAAAGGTGTGTATACGCCAGATAAGTCTGTATATATGCCATATCAGGCTGTATATACGCCAAATATGCCTGTATATACGCCAGATAAGTCTGTATATACGCCATATCAGTTTGTATATACGCTCAGATAAGTCTGTATTAGGCCGTATATAATCATATAATGTTTGATATGGCCAGATATGGCCCAGATATAAGATTTCCATACGGGAATGAACACATTTTAGTTCATTATTTGCTTGTGTAGACCAGTATCCCCCTATATTATATCCGCCTGGCTGTTTCACTCATCTGCAAAGGCCGTATTCGTGTAGCTTTCTCGGATTTTTTAAAACAAATATGTAAAGCCTAGAAAACACCCTGTATAAGTTTGAGATACTGATATTTCGCGAGCTTTGAAATTTGCGAATTTTGTCAAGCGCAGATTTCTAGGATATTGCGGCAAGCAAACACTTTTTGCAGTCTCAGTGGTATGTCATCATCTATTGGTAAAAATGAAATGATATATTCACGTAGATATTTTTTTTCTGGATGAGTCACGACTATAAAAAAATCGCCAATATTGCCTAGGCTCTCGCAGAAATTATATTGTGAACAGTATATTTGATTAATTTTTTTATTTCTCGGAGCTAATCCGAACAATACATGCATTTTTATTTTACGGAAAATTATTTAAGAGCGCTTGTTGCTATAGAGCATGGCGCTGAAAATAAAAAAAGAAAAGTTTATTACGTTTTTCAAATGAAAAACGAAGAAATGCTTGATATTTTATATCTGAAACACGATGCGTTGGTTCATCATGGGTTGTGGATGCCGCGACAGCAGCTTTTGTCTTTGTTTGAGAACAGTGCAATAGCAAATTTGTCATTGTTTCCAAACATCAGGGTTGCACAGCCTGGCAGATAGCAGCGCTGTCTCTAAGTTAGTCTTTCGCCGAATATGTTGCGGTTTGAGCGGGCCGCGCATCAGAATGGCGGGAATCAAAATGGGTTCATCTGGAGGAGTATTTGTGAGACAGGTGGTACAAAACATGTACCGGGTGTGATACCGCAGGCCTCCACGTTGTCTTTCTGCTGTGATTACTTCACAGCAGAAAGAGTAGAGTTCATTTCGCAGGAGTTCATTTGCGGAATGTATCCTATCAGTTACACTATGCATTGTAAAGTTAATTTCCTTCCCTTGTGTGCTGCTTGTGTGAGTCGCAGCAAAATCCAGGTCGTGTCAAGTAAATCCTAGATCTTTCTTCGGTTATCGTCACTACCCAAATTTGATGGAGAATGAGCTGCTTATGTTTATTTTGTTGAAGTCAATGATCTAAAGCATATTAAAGAGAAACTTGAAAATATAGTTGTTATATCTACGAAGGAGAACTCTTGCAAATGGGTCAGTGTGACAGTCCATATTTTTAGCAATGTATGTCAACGAAAAATTGTAATCTTAACAGAGTGCACACAAAACAAATTTGGAGTTTCTGAATAAGACGAATGAACAGCTATTACGCTGAAACACTTTATGTTGGAAGCATAAGTGTTTCAGCCCCTGAAAACATTGTTGTAGATGTTTTCTGTTGGCGGGAATGAGTATCGACCATAGAAATAATGCGCTTTGCGTATTACCTAATCCTCCTGTCGAGAAGAGTAATAGTTTACGTATATACGAGTTCTAAATCAAATGCGATACACCGTATGTGTACTGGGGTCCTGCAAAATCTATTTCTAACTCAGCTTAATGAAAATTATTTTCGCATTTATTTTATAAGTAGGAGTGCATGTACGCGGAACGAACAGCAATTATACAATATAGCAGAGTAGTTTCATTTAAATTCGAACAATCTTGTCGGGGTTCGTCTTTACATTTTTTTAAACAAATGTATGTGATAGTTCTGTTCCTGTGATGAACAAAATAGCCCTTAGAAAATCAGATGTAAGCTGTTCAATTTAAAAAAAAATCTGAATTGCCATGGTGTGAAACACGTGAAAAACTCAATTTGAATATCTGTAGAGTTTGTTAATTTTTTTTATTATTTAGCTTACTTCAACCGCTAATTTTTTTTAATCTCAAAGACAAAATTGCACATTCTGCTCACAAATTTTTCGAACTGCATATCTCTGATAGATTTTGTTTTTTATAATAAATCGCAAACTTGCTATCCCGAGCAATTGCGATGAAATTGGGATTGCTGTAGCAGACGAACCATTAAAATCAGAAACATAAAAAGACTATTGGAGCGTAGCTATTAAATCAGCTATTTAGTGATGTGCGTTTCGCGTGTGTGATTTTTACTAAAAGATTTTTTACTTGGCTGAGAATTGTTTAAAACCTTAAATTTTCATATATTTGAATTTGCTTCTTTTTTCCAAGACGGCATTTTTTTATTTTGTTCAAACTTTTTTATAGATTGCCTCTAGAACTGCTAACTACGAGGGAAGCTTAATGGTTGACCTTTTTTTGTTGTACTCTCAGGACAACCAGATAAATAACCCCATTTTAGGCTACTTCTAGAATTTTGGTTCCAGTATGGTTTCTTAACCACAACTTCAGCGCAGCACTCCAGAATGTTTTAACTCAAAATAAAAATATGAAATCCCACCTCTCTCTTTGGTTATTACAAGTATAACATGCATTTATTTTCGAGAAATGCAAATTTGAAATCAACATTGCGTGGTCGTAGAGGAAATTGTCACTGTAAACACATCTGTAGAAAACTTTTAATTTAAATGGTGGCAATGTATAAACAGTTCTAATACTGTGCTTGTTTGAGGTTTTTGCAACAAGATAGAGAGCCTGTGGAGGTGATGTTTATCTTCTGTTCAGGAGAGGAAAAATGTTCATGGGACCCCACTCGTAAAAACAGTGGTGTCGGGTAACCCTCGATCGATCTCGCGTACGAAAACACGTACGTAGCGTCATGTGAGACCTCTTACGAAAACACGTATGTAGGGCTCACATGACGAGTGTCGGCATGTGAGTACAACAGTAAAAGGAACATTTTTTCGGCGCATCTCTTTTAGGTTCGCCTCTTTGTTTGTACATATCTCTCCGTGACTGATAGTTGTTTTCCAGCAGGCCCACATGTTTTCTTCGTACGTTTTCTTCCGCTTTTATTTATAATTCTTCTGTGGTTAACAACACACAGTTTGGTATATTTAGCACCTTTTGTCGGTGATGTATATCGGTGTTTATAGTTTACGAAATGCTCCCGAGAAAGCTAATATAACACCGGAGAGTGAGAGAACACTCGGCGTCAAATTCACATCACTAAACTGCGGATGCGAGTAAAGTGACAGCACAAGGCTGAACTCTTCTAGGAAGAATACACTTCTTTGGACTTGAAAGTTAGCTGTCTTCTAAACTTTGCACATTCATTTTCAAGCCATGGCTTGAAGATGATTCTGGATAACCAAAGCAACATGACTAAACAACTTCAAGAAGTCGAGGCCGGACAAGACAGTCTTAGACAAGAAATGACAGGCATTAATTCCGAAATTGCTGGGTTTAAAACTGCACTAGCAAATATTGAAAAAGAAATGGTGCACGTTGCTAGTCTAAAGATATCTGTTGCGATCTTGGAACGAACCGTAAGGCAGCAAAATGATATACTTATCGACTTAGAAAACAGAAGCAGGAGAAACAACCTTCTGATATTTGGTTTACCTGAGAAAGATAATGAAAGTACTGAGGAGCTCAAACAAACAATAACAAATGATGTATTCCAGAAAGTTATCGGCGTCACTGTAACTTCTGTTGAACGAATTCACAGACTTGGGTGAAAGCGTTATGAAACAAATAGGCAAGTAATTATGAAGTTCTTCGACTACAACGAAAAAAGTGAAATCTTAAAGAACTGTAAAAAGCTAAAAGGAACGAGACTGGGCATAAGTAGTGAATATGCAAAAAAAATAGTAGAAATCAGAAAGCAACTTTGGAAAAGCGCGGCATCAAACAAAGAAAGGTGCTATAAAGTTTCTCTTTGCATGATAAGCTCAAGATTAACAAGGATACATTTGTGTGGGATTCTAAACTTAAGCAGCGACGTACTCTGCAGTCTAGGACTGAAATGCATGATTTACTCGTTGCTACAGACCAAAACGATCCTCCCGAACTGAATGTTATAAATCTAAACGCGCGAAGTGTGGTAAATAAAATTGACACTCTGGAATTTTTGTTAATGGCTCAGAGTCCTCCCGTGGTGGCGATCACAAAAACATGGCTTTCTTCTGATATTGCGAGCGACTGCATTGTTCCCCTAATTATAAATTAATAAGGCGTGATAAAACCGCCAGAGGCGGAGGCGTAGCAATTGCTTTGCAGAATGACATAAACTGTGTAGAACTTGAGTGCGAGTGTAATGAAACTGTCTGGTGCCGAATATCTTATTGCAATCTTGTGTTTCTTATAGGGGTAGTCTACAGGCCACCAAACGCTCCAATTGACTTCTTAGAATGTCTGAATGATTTTCTATGAAAACATGTAAAAAGTGACACAAGGGTAATTCTAACTGGAGACTTTAATTCACCGCATGTGGATTGGGATCTACTGATAGCTGGTGGTATTGACATTCCCAACGGAGAAAAATGCTCGAGATTATGTTTGATCACAATCTTACGCAAATAGTCAAAGACTGCACTAGAATCACTGACCGATCTCAGTCCCTATTGGACTTGGTCTTTATTTCAGACAGTATATCTGAGTACGAAGTTTCAGTTAATGAAGGCATCTCAGATCACAAAATGGTTGTGTTCTCAACCCCCTTACCACGACATGTCCCTTGCCGGGCCTCCATGCCCATTACTAGTTAAAGACTTTGCTCGCGCAGACGATACAAGTATTTTAGATTACTTGGAGACATCGTTGGAAGCATTCGAGCAACTTATTACTACTGGTACAGTTGACGACCTCTGGAACTTTTTTGAAGAAAACTATTTATTTTTGTATAGATCATTATGTACCTAGCAAAATTAAACATGTTCGTCGTACAAATCATTGGGTAACACGGGAAATAATTCACTTGAAACGACGAATCAGAAGGCATAAAAAATAACAAACAAAGCGTGAACGCTTTAAAGAGCAGTTTAAAAACGCACTTAGGGAAGCCAAGGAATTTTTGTTTTCAGTAACTCTACACTATTTTATAAAAACTGCTTCCGAAAAGTTTTGGCGTTTTTTAAAGGGACGAAAGGAGCCGATTGAACAAATTGTTGACGGTGACATGATTATTACAGACATTTTAGAAATGGCAGGACACTTTAATCGTTTTTTCCAGTCAGTTTTTTCAGCGCATGAGTCACATGTCATGCGTGAAGCCTCAAGCGACGATACTGAAATAAGCACACCGGGCAGGGTGATAACCCGACCAGGAATATTCGCGAAGTTGTTATCGCTTAATACGAAGAAATCAACGGGACCAAATAAAATACCGAATGCATTTTTAAAAATATATGCTGAGTGGCTATCCTATTATCTTAAAATTATTTTCGACACATCATTACAAACGCAAACTCTTCCACAAGAATGGTTATCTGCCCGTGTTGTACCAGTATTTAAAGACGGAAGCCGTCTCAGGGTACATAATTACAGGCCCATTTCTTTGGCAAGTGTTTATTGTAAAGTAATGGACCATATTATTTCAAAACACATATTCACTTTCCTAGAGGACCGAGGCATGTTCTATCCCCACCAGCACGGTTTTAGATGCGGCCTGTCAACGGTAACCCAACTTGTGGAAACGTTTCGTGATTTTTCTTTTGCCGTTAATAATAAGCAACAGATAGATGTTATTTGCATCGATTCTTCAAAGGCGTTTGACTGTATACCACATGGAAAACTGATATGGAAAATAAAAGCACTAGGTCTCCCTATTGAAAAATCCGGCAAAAAGTTCCAGTGACATTCGTTGGAAACGGGTTAATGTCCACTCATTTTCACCAGACACCAGCGTAGTTTACCAGTTTATTGGTGGAAATATTACCGGCCGCCACTTTCAGTCACCAGATTCCGGTAAACGTTTTACCGGAGCCACTTTCGGTTAAAATCTGGCAAAAACTTCCCGTGACATTCAGTGAAAACGGGTTAATTTCACTCATTTTCACCAGAAACCAGCGTCGTTTACCATTCTGTGGTGGAAATATTACCCGAAGACACTTTCGCTGAAAGTTTTGCCAGAACCACTTTCGATTACTCGTCGCTGGAATCCCACCGGAAGCCACTCTCGTTGGACAGCCGCCAAACTTCACTGGTAGCCGACGAAGGGGAACGGCTAAAGGCAAGGAAGCCAAGACGAGCAGGAGACTAGCTGAGTTTGTAATGGTGGCCGCCAATGCAGTGGCATTCTCGTGAGTGCGTATTTTAGCGCGAGACGACGTTGTAATCCTGCAAGAAGTGCGTGCAGCGACCTGTTTTGACGATCCAAAGGTGAGCAGCGATCACCGGCAACTTGCTATTTGCGACAGGCGAAAGTCGGGGCAGAGCAGCTACGAGACCACTCGGGCGGCATTCTCGTGAGTGCAAATTTTAGCTCGGGACGAAATTGCAACGCTCAAGAAGTGCGTTCAGCGAACTGTTTTGACGATCCAAAAGGTGGGCACTTACACCCGTTTTCATCCGAAACCAGTTTACCTGCAGTCTGTGTGATATTATTTGCCGACAAACAGATTTCGCTGGAATTTTATCGGCATCGGGTTTCCAGATTGCGCTGGAATGTCCCCGGCAGCCACCTTCGTTTCCCAGACGACCCGGTTTTAATCTTACCCGAAACGGGTGACTCGCTTCCCTGTTTACCGAAATTCACTCAAAGCCGACGCGAGGGAGGGGAAGCCGTGGCGAGCCAGAAACTGGGCGTCCTGGTGCCTCGCACCAACGACGAGTCCCCACGCACCCTCTCTCCCTCGCATTGAGCCGTGGATAAAATGCGCAAAGGTCGTTTTGCTGACTTTCTTTTTAGAGAAAACCGGCTTCTTCGTCCGTCAACGAGCAACGGCCGACCAGGAACGAACACTCAGTCTCGGATTCTCGTTCCATGTGTGCGACCTGTATCTTCCAGAGCCGCTGGGTGTGCAGATAAAAAGAAAATATCTTTCAGTAACCTGTTTCTTACCCCTCTTTGTGCGTCCGGCTTCAGAAGCATCCAGCGAGCGAAAAGACTGTGCCCAAGATTTCTCAACGTCGGCGGATGTTCGTTTCGCGCGTTCGTGGTTTTCGTTAAGCATGCTACTGACGCCTGGTGCACCCGCGGCGGCGGCATCAGGGACGACATCGTGTGTGTGCCCGGGATTTCTCAACGGCGGCGGATGTTCGTTCCGTGCTGTCGTAGTTTTCGCTAAGCGTGCTACTGACGCCTGGTGCACCCATGGCGACGACATCAGGGACGACATCGTGTGTGCCCGGGATTTCTCAACGCCGGCGGATGTTCGTTCCGCGCGGTCAAGGTTTTCGCTAAGCGTGCTACTGACGCCTGGTTCGCCCGCGGCGGCGGCATCAGGGACGACATCGTGAGTGTGCCCGGGATTTCTCAACGGCGGCGGATGTTCGTTTCGCGCGTTCGTGGTTTTCGCTAAACGTGCTACTGAGAGCATAGGTGTGTGTGTCCGTGTGGTGCACCTGCGCGGTTTTATTACCGTACGTCTAGGAATTTACCCAGCGGCATTGTGAGTACCTTAAAAGATACCTTTGCGACAAAGAACTCGGTCGTTCCTATTTGGTCTGATTGCTTTTGTCTACAGCTGTGCAAATTGTTTCACTGGTATCGACCCGGTTAAATAGATACATAGAACCGTCAGGTCTATGTGGACTAACCACTTTAATTTTACCAAATCGTCCAGCATCTGGTAAACATACACCAACCACGGTTCACAGGCTTCCTCCTAAGTGCCTTCCGTTGACTTCCGAAAAAAGAAAGAAAAACACGGTGAATTCTGGCCAATCTTCAACAGTTTGACAGAGTCTTTGCTGAACATATCCTTTCGTGCGGTAAAACAATGTAAGAGAATGGTGCCTCACGCTCGCGCAATAATGATTATATAATTACTTAGTGCGTGTTCGTTGCCTGCATTCCTACATTATTGTTGTTTGTTTGTTTTGTTTCACCAGTGTTCACTCTGTCACGGTATTTTATTGGCTGCCTGGTCTCACATACAAGCATCTTTGCTTTCGTGGGCCAGCACGCACACATGTATTTTTTCAAAGATAATAAAGATATTATTATCTGGTGATCTTCTGGCAAATTGTGGCTTTACTGGAAATAAACTTCCGGCAGAAATCCGGTGACATTCTGGTAAAAATTCTGGCGACATTCGGGTAAAAAACCGGTAACATTCCTGTAAAACAACCGGTGACATTCCAGTAAAAAATCCGGTGACATTCCGGTAATCTACAACTTTACTGGAAATAAAAACAGTCCCATAATCCAGTAAAATAGACTTTTACTGGAAATGACATTCCGGTAAAAAATATTTTTCAATAGGGTAGGTTCTAATATTATTAATTAAATTGAAGCCTATGTATCAAATCGAAGTCAAAGAGTTGAAATTAATGGAAGTCTATCCATCCGCGCCATTACCTGTGTCCTCAGGAGTCCTTCAGGGCTCAGTCCAGGGTCCATTGTTGTTTTTGATCTATATAAATGATATCGCCACTTATATTCAAGCCACAACTAAACTGAAGCTCTTTGCAGATAACTGCTTACTTTATGCTCCCCTAAACAATTCCGTCGATCAATTGAACTTAAACAGAAATTTGGAATTACTAAGGCAGTGGTGTGATGATTGGAAAATGCAGATACATTTTTGTAGGTCGGCATACATGCACATAACAAACAAGAGGAACGTTTTAAAATTTTCCTACAATATCGGGGATGTGAATTTGAATAATGTTGACAATTTCAAGTACCTTGGTGTCACGATCTCAACTGACCTACAGTGGCGGGCCCACATGGAAATTGTTTGCTCTTCGGCCTAAGTTGACTGCCTATAAAACGATGTTACGTCCTATTTTAGAGTATGCCAGTGTGGTATGGAGTCCCAACAAAAAAGTTGACAAAGAAAAATTAGAAAATATTCAAAGGTTGGCTGTTCGTTTTATTCTTTCTATGGGTAAAAGAACATACTTTGTAACTAGAATGTTGCATGAGTGCGGCTCGCAGCCACTAGAAACTAGACGAAAGATTGCAAGGCTAGAGTTGTTTTTTTCCCTCTATAACGGACAATTAAACATTGACCGAGAATTGTATCTGAAAGAAGTGGATAAGCGATCAAGAAGACTAAATCACACGAAAACGGTCCAACCTTATTGTAGTAGAATAGACGTCTTTAAATATTCTTTTTCGCGCAGACAATTGAAGAATGGAATAATCTCCCGGAGTGTGTCATACATTTAATAGACGTGTCTTATTTTGAGTATTCCTTGGAAGAGCTGTTTTCAAATCAAAAGAAATTGTGGTTGATTGTTTTTATTTGAAAATGTAATAGTATTTTGTGTGTCCTTATTGCTGTTAAACGTTAAGATTGTATGTTTTTTCATTTTATTTCTCCCTCTCCTGTAATAGCCTTCGAGAGAAGGCCGACAGTATGGATAAATCAATAAATAAATAAAAATAAAATGGTCACTTTTTTTAGCTTGAAGGGAAGACACTGGACCGACTACTTTGAGATACATAGGCGAAAGACCTACCACAACGGGTGGCTCTCTTTTGAACCCGTTCGCATTTCTACCTTCTCGTTTTCACCTTCCCATTTCAACCCTGCGCAAAACACCTTTCGCTTTTCTCCCTCTCTCACTTAAACTGTTCTCAAAACATACTTTCGCGTTTTGACCATTCTCAAAACGACTTTTTTCATTTTAACCTTTCTTCTTTCAAATTTTCTCAAAACATACTTTTTGGTTTTGACCATTCTCAAAAAGACATTTCTTCTCATTTTAAACTTTCTCCACATTTCAAACTTACTAAAAACATACTTTCTGTTTTTGACCATTCTCAAAACTACGTTTCTCATTTTAACCGTGTACGCGATCAGGCTAGGGAAAAGCAATAATTTCAGCATACACTCACGGGAAACCGAAATAAAGGAACACATGACATTATGAAGTCCAAGCACCTAAAAGCTTTATTACGCCTGGAAATGCTACTTGGAGAATGACATCTAGAGTGCATGCCAATCCATGGCATGGCGGACGACACATAGGCAAATACACAATGATCGTAGATTTGTACGATCACTGCGACACCGGTTGTAAATAATTGAATATCCCCAGAGAACATGCCAGATCAGCATAATTTGCACCCGATGATTCACGACTGAAATTAAGAAAAAAATCTGGGCCTGGTAGAGAAAGCCCTCAAGCAACATTTTATCGCGCCCGCACATTAAAAAAAATAATAAAAAACGACGCAAGGTTAGTTTGCCAATGGCAGGATCTCCCTTTGTGACTTTCTAAGGAGGGCAAGGCATTTTCTGGCCTTTGAATGGCCCGAGTTTTGTTGCTGCGGTCATCTTAGATAGTTTAACTGATTACCATCTTGTCGGAACAAAGCTCCAGAATAAAGCTTTAGCGAGCATGGGATCGCATAGAGCTGCGATGACTGATTCTGCGGCAAAAAAACGTTTTGTACTATGCGTCTCGAGAAGAGCCGTTCTGTCGCCTAACAATTAGCCATACGATTTGAATGGCATAATGCTTTGCGAATCGTTCATAACGTGACGGTATGGAAAATAAAATATTTCTGTGAACAAATTTCGAATACACTGTATCCTATACAAAAGTGTTAAATTGATTCATGCGGGGGTGGGCACAGGATCGTTTTCCGCTCCCTGCAGGTGGTGCTCTTGGGTGGTGGCGACGGCGCTTTGTTAGCAACGAGGTGCACAGTAGGGCGAGAGACCTGCCGTGGTTGTGGCTTTGTGATGCTGCCGGTGCGGGCGGTAAGCGATCGCCAGTTAGCCTTGGTGTGGAACATGATATTAAGTGGTCGCATCGGTGAATGCTGGCACAGGTAGTCCACGAAAATGGATCGACGAACATGTTAGAAATGTAATATTATGTACAATGGCAACTCTGGCGGGATATTTGTTTGCTTGTGTGCTTGTTTTCCTTTAGATCTGGTTATCTTTTCTATCAAATAACAATTGCTATGGAGTAGCTGGCACTGTGATTAACAATGCCAACATCTCCATTATTTTTATTCAATTATTTTTAACACAGAAAAAGAGAGACTGGTTGAATTACCAAGAGCGTTCTTAAAAGGTTGAAACGCCACGTACGTGTCTTGAGACGGAGTTTAATTAAACAATAAAGATTTAAGTGAGAGCAGGCTCGACCGAGAAGGACATAAATAAGAAAAGGTTAAAGCGCAAAGAGCGTTAGGCGATCGGTTTGAAATACGGTGTTCAAATGAGAACGTGCTCCAATAAGAAAGGGTCGACACGCGAAGGGAGTTTTTGGACTGGGTTCAAACGAGAAGGGTTCAAGTGAGAATGGGTTCAAATGAGACGGGTATAAATGAGAAAGGGTTGAAACGCGAATGGTTAAAACGCGAAGGGCGTTTTGCGAATGAGTTCAAACGAGAAGGGTTAAAATCAGAATGGGTTGTTTCGAGATTTAGGCGTTTTCGTCATGTCACCGACCTCCACGCAGATGCCTTGAACAAGGCCCTGCCCCCTCAAAAGTCGGTGATGTTGTGAGCAACTTCCAACTGCCATTGCAAGTGATCCAGGATCAAGCTCCCCAGCAAGCTTCCTCGAAGAGTGCGAAGTAGTCACAGAACATCAATGCTGATATTTACCAAAGGATGAAGAAAGAATAAAACAATTCAAACTGGGACAATACAACACATCTTCCCCTTCCGCGATTGAGAGAACTCCTTTGCGCAAGCCGTCTAAGGTATATCCGAAGAGCGACCAGTCATACGTTGAAAGAAAACAGCGAGAGATGGAAAAATCTTACAGTCAACAAGTTCGAAAAAGTTTGGCGACCGCATATGACTTGGAGGCGAGTGTGTAAAAGCTCGAAGTGATCACACATGTCTCGGCAGTGACGAATGGTGGGGGAACTTAAGAGAGGCCTTTGTTAAGGCACCGTCTTACCCGGAAAGATGTTATCTTCTCACACTTGCGCCTGAAAGTGCAGCCGCTAGCGAGATAGCACGACGAACTCCTTAGGTATCAAGATACATCCTGAGAAAACCAAAGCAACACCATGAACGTTTCGGCGTATGGGAGCGTCCGGAGTTTTACCATGGAGCAGACAAAAGTGAAGACATCGTACGGGCGGCAACGCTGTACTACACATACGACGATCTTGATTGTTCTCGGCAGAGTCCGAACAAAAAAGACGCTGTTAAGATTATGAGAGGGGGAATCACAAGTTATCGTGAAGCGTTACATGACGAGGTTAATCCGTCAAAAGTACGAGCGGTTTCGGAAGGCGAACGCGGATTCGAAATTAGGATTGGCTAAATTCTACTTAGTGCGTCCAAAATGGGTGAAACTGACACCCCCAACAAACCGTGTGGCGTGTGTTTGCTGCACAAACTTTGATTAATGTATCTGTTCCCTGAACAGCCTACGGGAGGAAAAATAACTAAGGACGGGACTGTGGCTTTGTGCCTTTGCCCTGATACTACGCCCGAATGTTTGCGAGGCGAATGCAAAGAGTGTCGTGGCAGTGAACGTCTCTCTGCGCAAGCATTGCAACTTGTTCATAAAGAGGAAATCACATTTTTTTAAATGGGAGCATGATAATTTGGTCGTCAAAACTGCGGATTCCAGAGCTTTCCTATAAAAGCTACAAAAATTGGTTTTGAGATTTTCCACCCATGATTTCATACGAAGAACTCAACGAGAAGCTATACGATTGGAGAAAAGCAAAGTGACGTCAAGACACACCGTCTTGCATTTTGACTTCGCGGAAAACTGGACTGTATTTCTGCTTAACGAGATACAGAATTATTACTGGCATAAACGTCAGGTATCTTTATTCACGTGTGTCGCGTCAACATTCCAATGTCCCAGGTGTTTCGGCGTCGTCAGTGAAGACTTGTGCCACGACACTCCCCACGCACTACTGGCTCTGAGTCGTATCGAAGACTGTCTGGAGGAGCACGTTCCAGTGTATGCGTCAATCACGTACGTTTCCGACGGGGCGCCTACTCATTTTAAAAATAAATTTAAACTCTACAAGTTCAAACGAGCATGTCATCTTTAAGGAAAGTGGCTATTTTCTGCCTCAAAACATTGCAAGAATTCTTGTGATGGAGTTGGGGGCCTGTTGAAACATCACGCGACAGTGCACAACCTCCGTTTGCAAGACGATGCGGAAATCCTGACATCAATTGACTTCGTGGACAAGGATTGAATGCGTGTGACAAACGTGGCACTTCTGAACTTGAGCGCGAAAAAAGTGACTGTGTTTCGAAAAATCAAGAGAGAAGAGTGAGACTGCGTGCCGACTCGGAAAGGCATTCGCTTTTCACACGTCTGGAAGCACGATAATGGAAGTGTGTGAATGGACCGAACTGATCTTTCTCAACTTTAATTCACATGTTGTGCTCAGCTCAACCACTTCAGTAGTGCACATGTGAAATTTCGTGAATGCTGTAGGGTAAGCAACAACAGAGTGAGTGAAATATTTCCGAGGATAGTTAACTTTTTATGAATAAATATATATGTTCATTTTATTTGTGCTCATTTAAGCTGTAATCAGCACTCGTCATATAAAGGAGCGTGTACAAATTTTACGTATGGCTGTTCATTTTTCTTGATGCATATATTGTCAACAGCAGAACAATCACTGCTTTTGTGCAAGTCCCCGCACCACTTGCAGCATACATTCTGTACATACAAAAAGCAAAAGTAGTCGATGTGGGTCAGGAATAGATAAAAAAGATGCCTTTTTTAAACAAAATTATGCATTCGCTCCCCCCCCCCCTGCCCGTTTCGAGAAATCTTAACTCACTCTCCAAGAGCACATAGTTTGGGGTATTCTTTTTCTCCCGGTGGACCAGTGATTCGTCATCACGCAATCACAGTGATATCACATGGCGTAGTAATTAGTTTTATTTATTTATTTATTTATTACATGTACCCTCAGGACCTTTGGCATTGAAGAAGGGAGTGGTTACAAACATAAATGATTATGATGTAAAAAAAGCAGTCACTAGAAGTATAAACAAATGGCGTCTATTCATAGAATTTTGGCTAAGGCGTTCTTGAACAGTTGGAGGTCTTCGATTGAAGCTGTTGGTACGGGAAGGCGATTCCACTCTTCTGGTGTGCATGGGAGAAATGTCTGAAAAAAGCATTAGTCCTGCACGATGAGACGCCTACCTTATGAACGTGATCTAATCGAGATGAAACGTATTGAGGAGGTAAAATAAGTTCAGCGCGGAGATGGGGGTGATAAAACATCTTGTGAAAGAGGCAAAGACGAAAGTTTTTACGACGAGATGACAAAGACGGTAAGTTGAGGCTGGATCTCATTGTGGTTATGTTCGCAGTTTTGTTATAGTCGGACAAAATAAAGCGAACAGAGTTATTCTGGACCATTTCGAGTGAGTGAATTGGATTTTAATGACAAGGATCCCAGGCTGAAACGGCATACTCGAGTTTTGGCCGAATTAGTGCTTTGTAAAGTAAAAGTTTTAGAGATGAGGGAACTTTTGCAAAATTAGGTCGAAGATATCCCAACATACGGTTAGCGTTATTAATTATATATGTTATACGAACTGGATCAATACATGTCATAGCGGCTGTGATTGATTCAGCTGGGCCGAGTAGACCCGACTGGAATTAAACTCACGAAGAGTGACTGGTTGGCTAGTTGGTTGGGCGCCATGTTTGCGTCCTGCCCCCTTCGACCTCTTGTTTGCTCCACGCGCATACGTTTTATGGAATGGAATTCAACCTTTACTGTGAGCCACAAGTGCCGCACAGATCAACAGGGCAGGGCCAGTAAGCCCTTGACATTTGATCTCGCCACCCTCGCCTCGTGGCCTTCTATGGAAGATCGAGTTCCCATTTCCTGCCGAACGACCGCAGCTTGGAGTCCAAAGATATACATCGGCGCATCGCGTCTTCAGAGAGAACGCAAGGAAAGTGGGAGAGCTAAACAACCAGGCCTTCTCTTTCTTGAGAGGGAGAGAAGAAAGGGACAGTCGAGCACCGAAAAACGAGAGGTGCGGAGGTGTCGAATTGTCTGGGGAGACCTCCAAAAAGAATAACGACAGTCAGGAAACACTGAGAGAAGACCTGCTGGGGACACCTGCCAGTCATCAGCGAATAACGGGACCGCTCATCGCATGCCCAGCCTCCAAAGACGACTTGAATCGTGAGGCAGCACACCAACGCCAATTATGAATATAAAATAATGTTCAACAAGCAGCCTTGTCTGTGTGCTCCGAATTGCTAAACTCATGGTGAACCCGCTGTATTGGTCATCTGTTACACTGCTAACAAGGTATACCCCTAGCTACTCGAGTTCAAAGAGCACTATTCTTCGTTTAGAAATTCAATCTGCGTTAAATTGAAACAATCGTGATTCGGGGGAGCCAGAACTTCGACTTCGCGCTTGCGTGTGCGAGTGTGTGTGTGTGTGTGTGTGTTGTCGGGGGGTCGGGGGGGGGGGGGGCAGAGGTAGGGTGTGGAGAAAGAATACAGCGGCGTCAGATTATTGTTTTAGCTTTAGCTGAAACGTTCTTGAGGGCTCGTCCAACGTTGCGGTAAAGCAACTATATTGGAAAAACAATTTCAGAAGTGGCCTAAAATGGGCTTGTTAGCTGGCTGTCTCGAGAATAAAACAAAAAAGGTCAACCATTAAGTGTGCCTCGTTGTTACCCGTATTAGTGGCAATCTATGAAAAAAGTTTGAACAAAATAAAAAATGGCCTTTTTGCAAAAACTGAACTCAAACCTATGAACATTTAAGGTTTTAATGAAATCGGAGCCAAATAAAACATTTCGGGTAAGCATCATATACACAAAACGCACATTCCCATGTAAGCTAATGATAATAGCTACCTACCGAAACCATAGTCTTTTTATGTTGCTGAAGTTAATGGTTCCGTATGCTACAGCAATCCCAATTTCAAGCAATATTGCTCAGGGTAGTAAGTTTGAGATTTTTTATATAAAAATATTTCAAAGTGTATACAGTTCGACATTTTTGTAAATATGTTCCGCACATTTGTCTTTCAGATGAAAAAAAAAACTAACGGTTGAAGTGAGTTAATTATTTGTAATAAATGAACAAACTCGACAAATATTCAAATTGAGCTTTTTGACGTGTTGCACTCAGGCAATTTTTATTCTTTTTCTACTCAACAGCTTATTTCTCATTTTTTAAGGGCAATGTTGTTCATCGCAGGAAAAGAGATACCACATATGTTTGTTTCAAAACAATCTAAAGACCCACCCCGACAAGATTGTTCGAATTTAAAAGAAACCACCAAGCAGGCAACGTCTTTTAAAATTGTAGATACAATGCAAGGTGCTGACGGATTGGAAACACTTTTTATTCAACGTTTTATGTCGCTTCGTGTTTATTGAGATGCGAATTCAAATATAGCGGCACTGGAGACGCTGATGGTGTATCGGGGTGTACACTTGAGCGCGATGCTCTTGCCCTCAAGTCTTGGAAGTAATGCGCCGACCGGGAGAGCTGTCGGGTTCTGGAGGGATTTGAGTGGTTACCCCAGAGCTTCCTGGAAGGCTTTAAGGTGGAGAATGGTTCTGGACATACCAACGCGTGAGGCTGAATGGGTCTAATGCCTCGCTCAAGCCTGGCTACGGCTTGAGGTTTGTTGCCCGAGTACTGCGGGGAGTACCAAAGCAGTGGCTCTAGGTCCACCCTGACGTTGAACAGCCCTCACGTGTTGGATGTGGTAGCCGGTGCCATCGAGTGCCGCCGTTGCTGCCGCTAGCACTGCTGCTGTTGGTTTGAAACCGTTACAAGTAGAGGGTGAGCCAGTTTCACTTCATTTGTCATTTCATTTTATTATTTGATTCCTAAAATGCACACATGGGGCTTTACATAAGGAGGGGTCGGGGCAGTCTTTGTACGATTCAGGTACACAGTTCAAACAAGAAAAACAAAGAATGGATAAAACAGAAGTGGGCTACAGGCCATAAAAGGTGTCAAGTACTTCTCTAAATTTTGAGATATCAGATATCGTATTAATTGAGTCTGGTAATTTATTCGAATTCTATTATTGATGGAAAGCTACTGAGGAAATAATTTAAATATATTTTCCCTATGAATGGATAAAAGAAGCTTGCAGGAGTTATCTAAGCGACGGCAGGTGTGAGGTGCAGGTATGCAGTATAAAGATCTCTGAAAAAGAAGATGATAGTTCATTTTATACGGAATGGTTAAGGCGGATATCGTCCAACATGTTTTAAAAGAGGAGAGTCCAAGTTGAGTTTTAAGAGCACTTCATTTTAAGAGCACTTTAAGAGCAGTTTCTGGAGTTCGCGGAGGGTACCGCTCTGCCGGTGGGCGGACATGACGGCATGAGTCTATTGTGCGTAAAGGTAAACCTGGCGCATAGCTCGGGCATATGCTTTCTGCACGACATTGGGCAGGAGTCTTGATATCTTCTGATTGAGAGACAAATTGTTATTCAAATGCGCGACAGATATGATCGTGCAAGGCGTTCAATTTTCTTTTAAAGCACGCCCACGACCCGTGAGTTTCCTCTTCGAAGACTCAGCACTGTTTCAGCAGCACGGAGAGACACTGACTGAGTAGTGGTGCGCGGTAGCGGCTTCTGTCGGTCAATGTTCGAGCTTTGAACGTTGACGTCACAACGCCTCATGCCTCTCCCCATTCCGAAATTTACACTTCCGAAATGTGCGATAGCACGCAAGCAGGATTGGAGTGTGATCGGTGTCTAATTTATAACAATCGATTTTTTTTCCACATAATAATAAATATCAAGAGTGATGTGCGGCCTCACCTACCATCTGATAATTCTGTACACCGAATGCAAAACACTGAAGAGACCTAATCACAAAAAGCACAAAACGTAGTAATGGCTCTTCCACACGACACATGCCTTGAGATAAAGTAACGCTGCAGTAGCCTCAATAAACATTGTGAAATCCTCAAGACTCAAATGTATACTCAAGAAATTTGCATATATTCCAGCCTGGCAGGCAAGCAGAGTCTAGCAAATCTGGACCACATCGCTGGCAAATTGACGCTGTTACCACGGCGCGCTCCGACTTCGGAATACGCGCAGTTAACCAAGCCTGAGCCGCTACCCAAGCAGACGAACTCTGTGTGGACCGCATGTCACAAATCACATATAAATCACATATCATGCGATCTACTTAAATGGGTAAAATTATCATAGCCATAACCAGCGCCACACGACATTATATACAAAGATATATAAAGCCGCTACACTCTGGGAAAAACAAGAAAAAGTGCCATTTCCCCGTTTTTAAGCTACTGTCGGAACTGAAACGTTTTGGCTGCATTTCTGAAAGCCCGCTAAATAGCTTGCGTATAAAGTTTGAAACTGTCAACCCTCCCAGTTCTTATAAAGACATGTATTGTGGTCAAGAGTGACTCATTTGAGCGAAACACAATAAGTCAAGAATTGCCTAGCGTTAGGGCAGGCGACAAGCTTGAAGGCTTTGTTACGCGGAATTCGCCCATTCTCGGAAAGCCGCTGCTAATAAGGAATTTATTTTACATTCAGAAACTTCTGGCCTTGCTCGAGAGGGCCTTATCGACAGCGAATTCCCTTTGTTTTCTTCACTAGGAGAGCAAGCTCGCCATGCTCAGCAGTGGGTGCTATGGCACGTCTGATTTTTATAATGGGCGTTCGAACGCTTGGCTAATACCGATTCGATCTCCAAGCAGCGGATATAATGATCGCAGCATATCATAAAATAATGACCTTTAATATTGCTTTAATATTTAATGCTTTAATATTCCTACTTTTGTATGTTTCTCCCATAGACTTGCGTGTATTGCCTGATGTCAAGCAAAGGCCACCGGCGGTGCAACCGACGGGCTACCAATCCGCGTTCCACAATACTGGAATAGAGATCAGTGAATTTACGCCTAAGGTTGCTGACAGATGCAACCGAGCAGCGAGCAAATGGAGAGAGGGAGCATTGGCGCATAAAGTAGTCTGGAATACAGTACTTTTTCCTCTGTCGCTAAACAGGACGTCATACTGCGTCTTGGTTTATTTCAACGTGCTTGGTTCCTGGATACAGTGGCGCAACTTGCAACGAGATGACTCATCGTCCAGCCTGGCGCTGTATTCTGTCGAGGTTCTCTGGCTTTCATTTCGTCCGCGTTGCGCTCCATCTTTCGTATCTGGAACGTTCCCTGTGTAAACAAAGCGCAGTACATAATTCTTACCCTACTCCAATTTTTCATTCGCGGTAAAAACAAAATAACAGCAGGAAATATTAAAACAAACTTATAGGTGGTGTGCCTAAAACAAAACAAAAACAAAAAAACTTGTTCCGCTGGGTGTCGGTGAAGGCCGGCAACGCTCCAGATCCGTTGGCCTTTCCTCAGCGCCGTACACAAAGAACGGCCACAATTACCAGGAGGCCCGGCAACGCTGCCGGGGATTGATCTCCGGTTGACGGTTGACCCCGCACTGAGAGCTACACAAATGCCGCGTCAATGAAGGTAGAGCGCCCTAAGAAGAGCGACGTGCCGTTTCTTTTCATTGGCTCCGCACTCTGCTCTGGACTGTCGATCGGCGTTCCTGGCGGATTTCGGAAGACCGGACGAGATCTGCTAGGCAGACGCTCCTGGGGTACCCTCAATGTAGACGAATTGATTGGGAAGGGTAGAGAGCCGAATGAGTTGAGGGGAGACTTCGGCTTCTATTCGGTCTTATTAAGTGCGCGTCTTACACTTCCGAATTGCTCGATTGTTGTTGGACGCTTTTCTACGATTTTATCTTCGTTGTATGCCTGTTTCAGATAAGAAGAGAAGTATACGTTTGTCTTTAAGAAATGGTTTTTTACCTTTTATAAACCGGATACACCTGAAATAAATCATTCAGATCTTTTTTCATCGCCGATTTGATGTGGAAAACAATGTAGGCGGTGAAATTGATTTTAAACCAATACTTTTTCCACATGATGTAGACATGTCGTCACTTATCATTGTACGACACTATTACAGTTCAGGCGTTTGCTGGGACTACGCTGCATACATTTTTGTTACGTTTGACTTCAAATAAAAAGCGGCGTCTAAATTAGACCATACATGTATAACTATCAAGCATACTAGGATATTCGACAAACACAAAACCAGCTTGGTAAACTCTGCTTTAAACTTCGGTGTGTCCTTATTACCTATGATGATGTTGAAGAAAAGAAAAAAAGAAGCGGTAGGGCCAAATGTATGCTCATAATTTCTTTTCTGAGGCCTTCACTAGCTGTCACAGCACATTCCACATTCAAACACTGAGGCTGTGAAGGAGATTTTCTGCCAGTCACGCCTGTGAAACACATCAGTAAACCGAAAGGACGAGACCTCTAGCTGTAGGTATTTTGCTTTACATTATTCAAGTGTGTGCTCATAATAGAGTGACAAGTGGCACATTTTAATCGTCAAATCTGCCTTGAAATACTAAACACTCTGATGGTTGTAATGTTTCTAATATACTGTGTCAATAACTAAATTATCCGCTTGAATTTCGTAGTCCAGCCGAGCCCAAGACGACTGTATGCTCTTTTTGCAATGGACACTGCAAGAAACTAAAAACTAAAGAGATTTGAATGACGCAACCGACCAGTGGGGAATACGACAGTTAAGTAACATTTTGCTGACCGCGTTGGGCGTGACTTTTTTGACACCACTGTCATGACCGGTCGAGAAATGTACGCGTGGCTGCTTCTTTTGCCTTGTAAATCATGGCTCTTTAAATCAGTGGATTGTTCACAAACACATAACAAGATGCAGATTCCCCGGCTTCCTTAAAATTAACAAAAATCGCTCCCTGGTGGGCACACGTCCCTATTGTTTCGTTTTTTTATTATTTTTTGCAATAACATTTAATCTCAATTACGCGAAAATCCGGCGGCGGCGGCGGCGCATGTCCGACCGATGGTACCGAAAATGGGCGACGGGGCTAAAAGAATAAAAACAATACAAAATACTCGGATTAAGGTTAATTTTTTAGGGAGGCCCCTGTAGACAAAGACAATTATTGGCTTTGAAAATAGAATTTAGTGCATTTCGGTCGGGTAGGAATCGAACCGGCCCGCATCCAGAGTTACGAGACACACGCTTCCCCGACGACACGACGGCTCAACGGTTCTGGTTTAAATAAAGGTGTGCCTCGCGCGTGCGTCATTCCACACGTCACTGCGCAGCCATCTGGCTGATAAAGGATGCTTTCTTGAGCTCCAAACGTAAGCCGTCTTAAGTGTCTATGCCCAATTTTATTATATTCCAGTAACGTGTCTAAGGAAAGATCCGATGCTCAAAAGTTTCAAATTATTTCACCTTTTACATTGCAAGTAACTGAAATTATATCACAATATTATGGTTTACTGTGTTACTTCAATATTGCACACCACCTCGGCTTAGGCAGTTAAAGTTTCAAAATAAGTTACAGACGCGCTGAACGGTACGTTTGGTAGGGTGGGAGAATATAACCAAAGCGAAGTACAGTCTTGGTGCATGATTTACGTAAACGATCGTCTTGTTTTTCTTAACTGTATTTATTATAATCGGTTTTGATTGCTTGACCGAGATTGCTTTAGATTATTATGGAAATACATATAACGTTGGGTATTTTACCTCTCCAGTGTGTTTCTTTTTAATATATGCTTCTCTCTTCATAAATTTCAATCTATATCTCACAAAGAAAGGAAGCGTTTTTGTTTTAACTATAGCGTTTATGAGTGAGCGTTTCCTTGTTAGCTCGACGGAAGGAGAATTATGGTTTTTGACAGATCAAAGAGAATCGCTATTTTAATTTACCTGTACACTGTAGCCTAAAGTGAAGTTCCCGCCAGATTCATTGAATGAAACATCCACTCCACGTGCTCCTCACTCGTATTTGTAAAGGCCTCAAGACGCTAACCAAACAATCAACTCTAGACAAAAATATTGAACTGGAGATTATCTGGAGCGTCGAGATTGGGCATTTTAGTTCCGGGTTTTATGTTCTTTTCTACGTGAATTTCATATTTTGTTCTGAATATATTGTCCCTAGGTTGACATAAAATATTCTCGGCGCGGTGTGAAAAATTGGATTTGCTTTGACGATAGAGCCTAAAGCATTTAAACGTCGACCAATGTTTTTCTACGCGCACATACAAAACACCACATTATTTTCTTGTTTTTGTTTCCTCTTCGCTTCTCTTGTTCACATACACGTTATTTTTCTACAGCACTTGTTTTATTGACATTTAATAAAACAAGTGAAAATCGTCCTTTTTAATTATTGTAAGCAAAAAAGATAAATTTTTCTTAATTTAATCTAGCGTTCCAGTTCAAGGTTTCAGTAAAAAAAGAAAAAGATATGCAATTCACTGGGACGAAACTCTCAGGTTGGTATTGTATTTTTGAAGGTGGGAGGTGGCCGGTGTTGATAGTGAAGTGGCGGTCGAGTGCTGACGATCGGGTGCCGGCGCCAGGGCTGCATGAATGCCCGGTGGTGGCGATGTCTTGCCTTGTCAATGTCAGAATAGAACGCAATCGCTGCCGCGGGCGTCGTCAGAGCCGGGAGTGGCGACGTCGGGTTCATCCGTGAAAGTGAACCAGTAGCGGCGTGGGGCCCGTCCTCGCGGGCCCCGCCGGCAGCGAGGAAGGACGCACGGTGACTGTTTACTTGTTTATTCCAAATCCGGAGGGTCAAACTGTTCTAAAGCGGTAGTAGCATGCACGAGCTGAGCGCGCCACCGCGAGGTGGAACGCTGATGACTTGTCTCGTTCAAACGTCGATGCTTACCGTACGAAAGCAAAACTCAGAGGACTACCATTCTCCCCTTTCTTCCAACATCTTTACGCGAGCATAATGGGAGAATAAAAAGCCAAACAAAGAAAACGAAAACACTCTAGTAACGCCCTATTCTCCCTTCTCAGTTTTTAAACATTTTGCACAAAGGAAAGATATATTGCCATAAACTATACGACCCTCGGGTTTGTAATGAACCCCAAATATAAAATAAAATAAAAAAAGAATAAGTTTGGTGAGAAGTCAGTGTCAGCTTCGATAAGTTACTCAGAATGCGTAGAAAACGCCGGCTCATCCGTGCGTGAAAGTTCATGAACATGAGGATCAGCGTTATTGTTCTCAAAACTTTGGTACTTCGAATGGTCAGACGCAAAAGTCTTTTCCAGCAAGCTAGCTATTACCTGGCACCGCTCGCCTTGTAGCGAAACAAGGTACTGTTCATTCTATGCCTGGCAGCGTTCCAAGAGACAGTGGTGCTCACCAACAAAGCAAAGCACAGCACGGGGGTGGCTTTGGCTGCAATCCTCTTGGAGCGACGCGGGCGCTCTTGCCCCGCTGTAAGTTGTGTCGCGAGAATGTACGCCAGCAGAAGACACCTATGGCATTTGCGGGAGCCAGGTGCTGCAAGAACGCTCAGATGCAGCCAGAAACCGGGCTCTACAAAGAAAACCAGGCGCTGCACTCTTCCATCTCGGCGAGGTGCCGATAAAGACAAGGTGGCCATCCTTTCAAACCCAGAATCGTGATCCGGAGGCTGAGAGGCACTCGCGGTCATCTTGGGCGCACTGACTTGGATCGGCGTCCGAGCATCACGACGATAAAGAAAAAAACAGCTTCAGCGCCAATTGCGCTACCCCTCTGAATTCTCCAGACCTCAGCCTGAACGTAAGCCCAAAGCAAACTCGGTTTGAAGAATGTCCACGTCATCGCAGGGCGGGACGGGATGAAAAAAATAATCGCGTCTCTCGAAGACCAGTCTTCCTCAGCCAGGAGCTGATTTCTTGCCTGGAACAATGTTCACGTCATCCTGGGCCGGACGGAACAAAAAAAATGCTCTCTCTGCCAGACCAGCCTAACTCTCTCGGGGCTTATTTCTTGCCTGGAACAATTGATTCTGGAACGCGCTGCGTCCAAAAAAAAAAAAAACGACACGTAAGCTACAAGAAAAATGAACTTGGCGTTCAGGAAAACGTTGGGCGTACAGGAGTTCCGAGACGCTCTGGTTCGGAGAAACGAAGTACTAATACTGGCTCGAAGTAGGCCGCACTGAAAAGAAACAGAAAAAGGAGAAAAGACCAAACGCTAAGCTTGACTGGCCCGAAATAGTCATAACGAAATGCTACCGAGCTGCGAAGAAAAAAACACAAAACATCAAAACGTCCAAGATGCGCCGGTTCTTGCCAACTGTGCACCGGGACGCAGGCTTCCTGAAACTGTCGTTGCCCTTTTCGAATCCCATCCTCGTCGCCATATTTAATTTTCGAGGAGGTGGGGCTGATATTATTGGTGGTGGTGTCAGAGTGGTGATAGTCGGGTACCGGCGCAGGGGCTGCATGAATGCCGGTGGTGGCGATGCCTTGCTCGATGTCAGGGGAATGAGAGCCGCAATCGCTGCTGCAGGCGTCGTCGAGGCCGGGGAGTAAGCGTCGGGTTCATCCGTGAAAGTGAACCAGTGGCGGCGGGGGCCCGCGTCCTCGCTGGAGCGCCGAAAAGCGAGGAAGGACACGGGCGTGACTGCTTACGCGGTACATTTCCAATCCCGGGGTCAGCCGTTTCCTAAAGTGGTGACTGTATGCCCTGAGCTGAGCACGCGCCACCGCGAGTGGGGCACGTGCTTGTCTGTTTCAAACGTCGTCGCTGTGCGAGACGCAAAACTCAGGGCATACTACGGTTGGGAAATAGCATGAGATATAGACCGACATACTTTTATACAAGATTTCGTATGAGCGTCAATTTTTGTTCCTATCTTGAGCTTAATGAGGTTTCTTAGAACTGTCATCTTTGCAGTTAAACGTATCATTAGACGCTTATAAAACACTTTTAGAGTAGAGCCTTTCTGTTAACAGTATTTGAATGCTCCGGACGCTGAAGACTGCAGAATGAAGTCAATTCCCTTCACTGCCAAGTTTAAAAGACCGAGTAGTTAGTTTATGAGGAAACGAAGACGGCGGAAGAAATAGTAGGTGAGATATGTATTATCATAATTTTTTTTTTTTTTTTAGCAATTATTTGTATGTCTCTAACTCATCCAAGGGCCTCATACGAAACGAGTTCTCTAACCAATGTTGGAGCTCGATGTTCTGTAACAATAGTCACGTCACTAAAATACGAGAATAACAGAGGACTGAAAATACAATAATATAAATTAACTAAAGCACCCTTAATATATTTAAGTTTCCTACAGGTACGATTCGTTGCTCTACTTAGTGACATTTGCACTAAAGGTAGAAGAAGAAACATAGTGTACATTCTGTTTACATCCAGAATTTGCAACTCTGGAAAGAAGCTTGTTAGGTGCCATGAGACACAATATATTATTTTGAGTGCTCAAGAAAGCAATTTGTAAGAAAAAATATGCACCAATGTTTATTATTTGCGCAGGACTTGAAACGTTTTGACTTTCTACGACAATATGTTGTTTTGGAGATGCAACAACACATGGAGCGGATTGTTCCGAAACAAGCGCAAGTAGATATTGGTCTCAATGAAGTGTTCTACTATAGAGTTAATGGGCATGCAACTCACGGAAATATTATTTTTTTCCGTTACCGCGGGTGAGTGAGCGCAAGAGCAAAGCGGCAACAGGCAAAGTAGAGAACTACTGTTGTGAACGCGATGTGCATTTGTGAATTATGCATTTGAAGAAATGCCTTGTGATTTGGGCGGTTTTTAAAATAAATATGATTTGACATTTCAATGTGAAGGGGTTTAGATTATTTCAGTGGAAAAAGCATCTAACTTTTTTGGAATGTTTGGCGTCTGCATGTTGACAGTGGCTTAAGATAATTCAATTCTCAGTCTTCTTGTGCACTTTGAATGCAATTGGTCGTTCTTTCGACACAGGCTTAGATTCTCCTCTGCAACCTTTTGGAAGTCTAAAAGCGAATTTTGTTCTTACAATTTGCACGATGCTACCTAACATCAATACAACTGGCGATCGGTAGGTCAAATATCAGAATGAAATTGGAAATTTGCCAAGATGGCAACGAACCAAAAACAATTGACAAAATTTTGCAAAAGTATTTCTGTTTTTTTGATTTTCAAGTTTTTTTTTTTTAAGAAGAAGAATTAAGTTTGATGTCGCATTTCCTCTATTTTTTACGTCACGTATCGTTGGTTCGATGAGACATTTTTATATGCCGGACATGACAGGAAAATGACTTACTGTATGAACACCAGCACGGAGGTTTCGGCAGGGTCTTTCGACAGTCACGCAACTAACCGAGTGCACACATACGTTTTGCATCAGCAATAAACGAACGAAAGTCAGGTTGACGTAATGTTTATGGATTATTCTAAAGCATTTTGGCCAGGACACGACAGCAGTAGCGTGCAAGAATTAAACTTCTTGGGACCGAATCAGGTTTTGATATCTTGGATAAGTTCTTATTTAGAAAGGAAGAATGCAGTATGTTAGCTGTAATAAAGTTTGCTCTCCTCCGTTAGCAGTTTACTCAGGAGTACCCCAGGGATCTAGTGTTAGGGCCCCTTTTATTGTTTTTAATTTATATAAATGATATTGCAACAAATTTCCCTCCCTCGGTTCAAGTTAAGTTGTTTGCAGACGACTGTATGGTTTTTTCAGAAGTGGCTACAGTTCAGGACCAGGAATCTCTCAACCAGTCCCTGGAAGAAATATTCTCGTGGAGTAAGAAATGGGGTATGGTAATTAATTTTGATAAAACTGCCTCTTGCTGTATTACAAATAAAAAAAGGTCTTAGACTTCCCCTATTCTATAGGCGGCATTGAACTTAATAAAGTAGAAGAATTTAGGTATTTAGGAGTTATTTTAGCTAATACCCTAGCGCTGGAATAGTCACGTGGACTACATATGCACCAAGGCTTATCAGAAGTTAAGCTTTCTTAGAAGGCATCTCAGACATGCAAATAGAGATGTTCGATTGGCTGCGTATAAATGCTGTATGTTCGTCCAATTTTGGAATACGCGGGGTGCGTATGGGACCCATACAGGAAGCAGCAGGTTGCGCAAGTTGAACGGATACAGAATTTGGCACTCCGTTTTTTTTTTTTTTTTTTGGTATAGGCGCACCGAGTCACTTACGGCAATGAGAAATGAAGTGCGGCTTGATTGTTTAGAGAAAAGAAGAGAAAGTGTGTAGGATTAAAGGAATTATACGCTGTGGCTAATGGCTTGACAAAGATTAACCCTGCAGTGTACATTTCACCTTCAACATCACGCTCCAAAAGAACGAGCAATTCTAAAGCAATTGCACCTTACCAGTACAGAAATGATGTCGTTAAATACTCTTTCTTTTGTCGGACTATTATTGAGTGGAACACCCTGCCAGAGCAAGTTGTCAAGTGTCGTAGTCCTCAACTATTTGAAGCACAGCTCAATGAATTGTTTAGTTCAGTTTTGCACGCTGAAAATGTATATTTTGAGCATGCGTGGTAGCTGCAGACCTACCTGCGCTCGCTTCACATGGTAGATGCAATGATTGAGTTCTTTATTTTCTGTGTGTTGTCTTTTTCCCCTCCTGTGTAGACCGACAGGTCCACAGTATTTCAAATAAAGATTTCTTAGTGCGTGTAATTGATTTGACATCATTATAATAATAATGTTGAAATAGTCACAGAGCCCCTAAGTATATTTGTTTTGGAAAACGCCTTTGAAGAGTATAAACACACTGGCTATTGTCGTATTGCTACGTATCCCCATAAGCGCGAGCACCGTAAGATCTGTTTAAGTGTCCAATCACTCGCTCTTTTCGTCTAAATTACAGGTGTAATGACAGCGTCAGGCTTATGACGTACGCCATCCATTTTCCGAGAAAATAGCTATGAAATACAACATTTTAACACCAATTTTGAACTACAACCTTCGTAGTGAAGAACGGAGGTGACATTTACTCAATATTAGCTATTCTTTTTTTCAAGTGTGAACACAACAGCTCTCGCATAAACCAACTGATTCTCTTCAATACTGGATAGACTCTAAGCGTTGACATTATACAAGCGTTCTGCGACTCGATCTTTACGGCCAATTATCTGCATAGCAGCCTCCAGGTGAGTCTTCAGTTGTGTTAGGTTATATTCCCTCCGTACAAAGAATCGACTTTTTAAAGTAAGTTATGGTGTCGCTCCGGTTCATTCGATTACAGTTAGCAACGAGCAGATTCCCAGGATATTCAGAAAAAAAATGTTCGTTGGGCATGCAGCGCGTTATTATTAAGCTTCACATTTGTCTTGAAAATTTTAGACAGTACGCAACAACGTGGTTGAAGCTGGTATAGTAGGCGTAAACACCCACTCACGTTTCGAAAGCTTTCAAATAGCATCGGCGGCTCAGGGAACGGACGTAAAATAGTGAAAGATGGAAACGTAGTCACTCCCACCCTAGAGACGATCTTAGCTTCACATTTTTGTTTCAACGATGAACGCTTGCCATCCCACACCCACGGATCCCATCTGTCCTTGTACCCTGCGTCTTGCACCTGCACTTTCAGTTGAAACTTCGACTTCAGGCTCATTAGTTCTTAAGGCACAAGGAAACAATGCAACGCTTTCTAAAATAAAGGGAACATAGTCTTAAATAAGTTCCGGAAATTTTTGAAACAGACTCAACGCGCGAAGGCAGATATGTGTTACTTTAGGAAAGGGCTTATTTTAAATGAGTCTGAGTAATATGTTTAGCTCTGCACAGCACGGCGTCCGTGCATTTTATTCAGGTAAAACCCAACTTTTAACTTTTCCACGCGATCTTCACGACACTCTGGACCGGGGTTTCAGGACTTACTGCATATGTCTAGATGTTTCTAAAGCTTTTGAAGAGTTTCTTATGGTGCTTCTTTATAAACTTCGTTACCTAAACATAGATTATATTGCACTTGATTGGATAAAATCGTTTCTAACGAACCGCACTAATTTGTTTTGGCTAACCGAACCAGTTCATCAGCCTCGCGCGTTATCTCCGGTGTTCCACAGGGTTCCGTACTCGGCCCACTCTTATTTCTTATTTATATTAACGACCTTCCTTCAGGTGCGCTTCTTTCATAGGCCCTGTATGTTGACGATTGTATTATTTGTATATAAATTTTTGTGGATTCTGACATCTCCCTTTTTCAAACTGATAATAATAATGTCACTAATTGGTGTGAAGATTGGCTCAACGAAATATATGGATTCAAAACTTTTAGAGTATCCCGTCAAAATATCATCTGTACATCGAACAACGTCAATAACTGCATTATATTTCTTTTGTTTCCTCCTTTAAACATCTAGTGTTCATCTAGCCAATAACCTCTCCTGGAATATCTATGTCTACTTAGGCCAGTAAAGACGCTATTCAGTAGCTAGGCTATTCGCAAAGAAACGTTTCACCAAATCCTTGCGTTTTTTTTAAGCTTATTTTTATACAAAACTTAAATTCGCCCTACACTGGAAAAAGCACGATGTCTCTGAAAGCCTGCTATCACTTTTGCTTCTACTGTAAAGGCCTTTCATGTAGATAGCTACCTCGTTTATATCCTCTTGAGAAAATTTATCACTCAATCCCCACTTTGTGGAAGATTGTTTATAGAGCCATCTTGCATATTATCACGAACAAATCACCAATTAAAGGTAGGCATCCTCCATTTTAACACCTCATTTAGTGCCTCTTTTCTTCCCTAAGCCCCAATAGATAGTAATCGCCTTCCCGTACCCATAGTCTCAATACCGGATGCTGGTACGTTTAGAAATGGATCAATAATTTTCTTGTTGTTAATTTGACATTCTTCCTATTTGTGCCTTGTTCGTTGAAATACTCGTATATATTTGTGTTAAAATACACTCCACTCAGTAATATTTTCAGGTCCTAAAAATGAATAAAATGAAATGAAATAAATTATCTGCACTAATAGAAACTCTTCTCGAAATTCTGAATACTACGTCATAAAAACAACGATTTCAAGTAATATTTTCGCCATGCGGTGATGACCGCCACTGTTTTGGTAGGTATGTTTTTAAAAATAGTTTCTGGAGGGAAATCCCGACATTTCTGTACCACAAATACAACTATAGATTTAGAGACGGTGGTTCCTGCTTTCGAGATAGCAAAGCGAAACAAATATTATTTTAGTTACGCTCTTCGGGTCTTCCATAACAAACTAGTGTCAGCTTAAAATAGTGTGAACAAGAAATCGCTCAAACTCGCGTTTTATTCCAACTTCACATCACCGACATTGAGGAACAGAAGAGCGGAGAGCCACAGGAAAGTGTTTGAAGAGAATGCGATGGAAGCCGCCAATGACTCCAAAATACTTGACGCTTTACTGTTGGATTCTTGCTCTTCGAATCCTTACTAGAACGTCAAAAATCAGATCGAATGCAACCAGCATCGGTACTCATTATACCTTCAGCACGGTACAGCGTTATCTATCGTGTATAGCTTTGGCCCTAGGTATGTTTTTGTTGGATCACACTTGTTGTCGCCACCCTCCACAGGGTGCATTGAAAAACAACCGTCTTTCATAATGTGATGACAACGCTACTGTTCTAATCGCTTTATTGTTTTGTCTGCATGTTACAAAGTTAACTCGGTCTAGGGCAGAGGTGGCCAGATTGGCATAGGGTTAGAACCGGAGACAAAATTTCCAATGCTCAGAGAGCCGCAGGAAAATAAAAAAAGAGGGGGCACTGCTTTCTGTTTGCAGTCCTCTCTCCTTACTTTTAACAAGAAAGTATATGGAAGGAACGGTCCTTGCGAAAGAGGACACATATTATTACTGCAACAAAGAACACCAGAGAGCAGAACGTTTCTTAAACCGCTAAGTAAGAATTAATGATTGGTTCACTAGCTGGCCACTTCCTCTGACGCCCGTTATGTGTCTACGGTTAAAAATTAGTTCTGCAGCACCTAACTCAGCGCTTCCAATGGAATTTAAACGGGCCGCAAAACTTGATTTGTCTGCGAATGGCGCTGTAATTTACAATTGATGTGCAAGCAGGAGGTTAAAGTTTTCACTGAACACATGAAGAAATAAACATAACTCATTCAAGGAACAAGAACTGTTTTGGAATATCACGCCACCACTTCGCAGGCGATGCACGCGTAGAGAGGTGTGCTGCCGGCAGTTGGCGTATTCGTCGTCGAGGGAGCGCCGGCGGATTCTGGCTGCTAGCAGACGATCTAGCATAAAGAACTCGAATGGGCCGGCGCTCCCTCGACGCGGCGTCCACCATCTGTCGGCACCCCTTCTCTACGCGTGGATGGTCTGCGAAGTGGCTGCATAAATTGCCAGAACAGGTTTTTCTCTTTTTTTTTCTTTTAAACGAGATAAGTTTATTCGTTGATTGTTTTTTTTTTCACTTCAGATTTCCATCACCTGCTCTGCACCTATGTGGTAAATTGCAGTATGATTGCAGCAGTTGAGAAAATTGCAGCAGAATGGACAATTGGGCGAGTTGGTAAGAGTTCATTATAACTTACAGCGCGACTAGGACAATGACAGACAGAGGAGAAAACACAGGACAAGCGCTGAACTAGCTACTAATTCTATTGAAAAGACAATACATATGATGATGCTACTGCTCGTGCAGGCATGCCCCTCCGTGGCCCTGGCGCTTCTTCTTTCACTCAACACGAAACCGGCCAAGTTATCCGAGATCCAAAAGCCGATCTCGCTCTTCATCAAAATCACTGTGGGCTAGCTCACACACAAGGATCCATTTTGTGTTATGTGGTATTTCTCCATCATTTCTCGGGGTAGTTTGTGGTTGTGTCGGAACATCACTGCCGTGTTGTTAAAAATGGGCTGGCATACGCAATCCTGGCAATGCATCGCGTAATGTGTATGAGTGATTCCTTTCATAGAACTGTGGTGTTCTCGTAGTCTTATGTTGAGGCAACGCCCAGTCTGTCCTATGTAGGCACGCCCGCAGGAAAACAGAATCTTGTAGACCACGCCTTCTACGCAGGCAACAATCTGCATTCCGTGTTTGATGCTGCAGCCACTGTGAGACGTAGGATCGTCATTTCTCTCGCGTTTGTTGACTGCGGAGCACACAGAGCTGAGCTTGTGGCGGGAGGAAAAAAACAACATTCACATTGTATCTTGAGGCGACTTTCTTGAATGCGTGGGAAAGGCGGTGGATGTACGGTATGACTGAAATTTTCTTTCTCTTTCTGCTCGAGGTCACGCTGCTCGATCTCTGGATCTGTTTTAAGGTATTTCACAATTGTTTTGCAAGCTGAGGAGATGACCGAATTAGGATACCCCGAATCCTTGAGCCGCTGAATTTGGCACATGAAGCTGGAACTCAATTTGTGGATGCATGTGCTTGTTAAAGCAATCTTCAGACAGGAAAATGCGATGCCGTGTTTGACGAGTTTGGAGTGGGCTGATTGAAAGTTTAGAAGAGCCTTCGCTGTTCTGGGACTGTAACACCAGCAAACATGATCCTCCCCCACTTCGATGCGGATATCAAGGAACTGGATGAGGTTTTTTGTTGGGCTTCATAGGTGAATCGAAGTCCTAGCCCTTTTTCCGTGAAGATCTTCTGCATATCGTCAAGCTTCTGATAGAAATTAGCCGTCTCAACGAACACCAAATAATCGTCTACGTACCTAAACACTTTTTGGTGTTTTTTCTGCAAGCAGGGTTCCAGATCTCGATCGATCTTGCCTAAGCAGATGTTACTGTGTACAGGGGCTACCCTCGACTTTATGCATACTGGTGGCAGCAGGTCCACTTTTTAAAGGACTGCCTTCGTATCGCTTGTTCCCGGGGGCTAAGCCATCCTTGTTCCCGGGGGCTTAGCCATCCACAAATTGAGTTCCAGCCACATGTCCCAAATTCAACGGCCCAAGGGTTCGGGGTATCTCAATTCGGTCATCTCTTCAGCTTGCGAAAAAATCGTGAAATACCTTAAAACAGATACAGAGATCGAGAAACGTGACTTCGAGCAGAAAGAGAAAAAGAAAACTTCAGTCATACCGTACATCCACCGCCTTTCCCACAGACTCAAGAAAGTCGCCTCGAGATACAATGTGAATGTTGATTTTTCAGCCCGCCACAAGCTCAGCTGTGTGTGCTCCGAAGTCAACAAACGCGCGAGAAATGACGATCCTACGTCTCACAGCGGCTGCAGCATCAAACACGGAATGCAGTTTGTCGCCTGCATAGAAGGCGTGGTCTACAAGATTCCGTTTTCTTGCGGGCGTGCCTACATAGGACAGACTGGGCGCTGCCTCAACATAAAACTACGAGAACACCACCGTTCTATGAAAGGAACCGCTCACACAGATCTCGCGATGCATTGCCGGGATTGCGGATGCCAACCCCTTTTTAACAACACGACAGTGATGTTCCGACACCACCATAAACTACCCCGAGAAATTATGGAGACGTACCACATAGCACAGAACGGTTCCTTGTGTGTGAGCCAGCCCACAGTGACTTTGATGAAGAGCAAGATCGGCTTTGGATCTCAGATAACTTGGCCGATTTCGTGTTGAGTGAAAGAAGAAGCACCAGGGCCACGGAGGGGCATGCCGGCACGAGCAGCAGCAGCATCATATGTATCTTCTTTCAATAGAATCAGTTGCTTGTTCAGCGCTTGTCCTGTGTTTTCCGCCTTGTCTGTCCATGTCCTAGTCGCGCTGTTAAGTTAAAATGAAAATTGCAGAAGTTGAGAAACCGATTTTCTGTGGGTCGTCTTAAGTGGATTTTAGGCGTTAGTTTAGATGCTGTAGACCAATAAAGCAAACAGGTTCACTAGACACATCTATATGTCAGACATTTTTCCAGCTGTATCTACATAGTCTTGTACAAGCTTGCCAAAACTGTGTGTTGTTTTATATTATAGAACATTTTTTTTGTCTTAGGGATAGAGGATGGGGAGGGCGGGCGGCCGCTTACTGAGGAGTCTCGAGTAGCCCTTGGACAGGCAATGAGCCGCATAAGGATCGCGGGCCGCAGTTTCGCCACCCCTTGTCTAACATTTTCTTGAAGCATTGCGTAGTTTTATATATATATATATATATATATATATATATATATATATATATATATATATATATATATATATATATATATATATATATATATATATATATATAATATAAGTATATAACCTGAGTAGAGACAGCGAACCCAGATGGGTGCGGGGTGGTTTATTCTCCGACATTTCGGCCGACCCCGCCGACGTCGAACCACCCGTTGTTGCTGTTTCCATCAGGGGTTTTGCTTTTCCTCTCAGTTATGCCCCACGCTCTCCGGCCCCCCGCCACCATGCTATGTTATATATATATATATATATATATATATATGAGGCACGTATCCAGGATTTTGTTTCGGGGGGGGGGGGGCGCCCATGACAATATTTTGTATAAGGGGGGGGGGAGAAGAGGCGCCAGCAAAATGGAAGATTTTGGGGGCCCGCGCAGCCCCCCCCCTGGCTACGTGCCTCATATATATATATATATATATATATATATATATATATATATATATATATGTGGTTCCATCTCAAATCGTGCAGGCAAAAGAAATCGAATTTTTTAATTTCGCTGAATAAAATATATGTTATAGCGTCGTCTCTAAAAACGCAGTAGTTACCAACCGCAACTTCATTGGATTTCTTGTTCTCGACTTAAGAATTTTAAAAGTGGCCGTGGCGGAAAGCAGTGTTTTTCACATCCGTCGTGCGTCGGATGTTTCGCTCGATCTCCAGCCTTGGATTTTCAGTCCACATCATATTAACTTTTTTAAGCACTCGATGAGCACAGGTAAAAGGCATTAATACCACGAAATAATTTTAGGCGTTTTTTTTCTGTAAGAATGTCAAAAACGCCCCTCGGTCAATCGTTGACGAACTTTGATAATTAAATACTGGCGATCTACTTGGGTTGCATCATCATTTTTTATGTCTATGGAAAGCCCAAAAACACGATCTTTATAGATATTATAAAATGATTTAGCTGTATTAAATATCCTTTGCGGGACGTTTACGTTAACTTATGCGAAAACCAAAAAGTACAAATTTTAAAATCGATTTTCTCAAAAAAGCTTTTTTTATTCTTGGTAAAATGTAGATATGATAGTTGTCTACTCGAAAAGAAAGTCCAGAAAGTGTGTATTTTGTTTTGTATGTTCTATATTTAAGATTCAATATCGTACAAAAACGTGTTTTTACAGCTTGAAACGGACTTGCGAATTGCGCGTCTTCACAAGCTTGGAAATATTTTTGCCTTTATTCAACGTTTCCCACATAAAAATGAAATACAGTAGTTCCACCCTGTTATATTTATTGATCATTTAAATTTTTTTACAGGCGGCGAGCTACATTGGAGCAGTTCAAAAGGAAAGCAACACTTAATAGACCAGTAGGCGTCGTAAATTTTAATGTATATAAATCGGCAGATGTCGTATTGATTCGGAGCCTTCATTGGAATATATGAACGCCCCGCCCTTTCGGAACCAGCAGATGACCACGACCTTTCGTGCTCGTTGTGTTAGATAGGACGGCCCGTGACAGTAAGGCGAGCAGCGCACTCTGTGTCACGAGGAGTGAAATGGTTCGAATGTGTCGTTGTCGCGGCGAACAGTGACGGCCACCCAGGAGAAGTCAGTCAGTCAGAGTATTGCAGAAGGGAAAGCAAAGTGAACTGTTGCCTGTCAGGATGAGAACACCACGACCTTATAATATCGACGGTCAACAACAGTTCTGCCGGCTAAAACAACGCCGCGTGCGAGCTAAAACCGGCGACGTGCGGGACAAAAATCGCCCAGAGGCGCACACGAAGATGGGCCTGTTTCGTTAGGGATGTGAGAAAAGTTTGAAACCAGCCATCCGTGCACGCGTGAAACGATACCGCGTATTTGCCCAAGATTCGAGCGCCCTATCCTAGAAACGGCCGTGCTGTATCTCCCTCCACGGAGATCCGATAGCACCGAAGGGTTATCTCTTGTGGAAACAGCAAAGCCCGGTGACTAACATTAAAAACGATCGTGTTGGTAAATATACTTGTGTTTATTCTGCCCGTTGCAACCTAAGAACGAAGGGCGAGGGAGGTTTCTCCCTCTCTTCTTCAGCGTCCCGTCTGCTTCCTCCTCCCCGGCCCGTCTTACCCTCGCCCTTCGTTCTTGGGTTGGAACGGACTATAGTTGGGTCGAAGTCAGCCCCTTTGTCAACTATAACCGCTTGTGAAGAGTGGTCTTCTCCCGAGATGAAAAGTTAGCGCCGGCTGACGTGTTCTTTTGAAAAAGAAGGGGAAAGAGAAAGTTTGAGCAACTGCAGTAACTACCTCGAAAGCTCGTCTCCCTATATGAAGCTCAAGGAATGTTACTTCTCGGTTACCTTCTCGCGTACCGCTGCTCGAATCTATTGTTCACTTTGTTCCGCACAGCCGTCGTGGCTGTGCGGAACAGAGTGAAGAATAGATTCGGAACATCATCTGGACACCATCATCCTGCCAGGTTTGAGTGTCGTGGGACTGGACTCGGCGTCAATCAGCTAAGACTTTTTTTTTTGCGTGTGTGTTTTTTCGCCTTGCTGAACTTTGTTTCTCGGGTGCGGTTCTGTTGAACATTTTTTAAATGTTTTGTTACTAACTGTTTGTTAGCATTGTTTAGATGTTGGGTTTATTTCGTCATGGCGTAGCGGCCTGACGGTGCTGTAGAGAGCGTGCTTCGCGCGCATTTGGTTGTGTCCCGTTTAGGGAATGCCCGGAGGAGTTGGTTTTTGTTCATACCGTGTGCGGCTGAGTTTTTCTGTCTTAATTGATTTTGTTTTCCTTTACGTGTCGTTGACTTCTTTCTCTGACTCTCCACCAGCCCTGGACCTATCGCCTTGCCACCGCTCGAACCTAACCCTTTTACCTTTTTACCGCAATTTTCGTTAAAATCGGAGTTGGGTAATTTTATTCTTATTTATTTATTTTGATTCCCTATCCCTCTCCGTGACAATCTCTCCGTGTGTTTCGGACCGTTTCTGTGTCATCACTTTTGTGTATTACGGAAGTGAAAGGCCATTCTCTGGTGATCTGTGCGACGTGCGGTGAACAAACCCTAGGGTTTGGTTTAGGAAAGGATGGTATATAATAGATCAATGATGTTGGTGAATTTTTATGTCTTAGTAATATGACAGCTAATAACTAGTCATGCTAATTTACAATGAAAGTGAAAAAATGCCTCGTCTGTGCCTCGTCGATATTGAAGGTCTACTAGGCCTGCTGATTTGATTAGATATGTTTCTCGTAGTTCCCGCTCTTATCAAAACATAAATAACTATTCAATACCACAAAATGCGTTTATAATTGATTACAAAACGGAGACAAAATTTCAAGAAAACTTTTTCATAATTCATAGAAGCCCACAGGTCCACAATGTCTCACTTGGGTCTCGCAAAACGAAGATGTCTTTTTCCGATGATTGAGGCTTAAATATAGAACATACCAAAAAATACACACTTTCTCGACTTGCTTTTCAAGTAGACAACTATCATATCTACATTTTAACAAAAAATAAAAAAAAAAATTTTACGGGAAAATCGATTTTAAAATTGGTACTTTTTGGTTTTCGCATAACATTAACGTAAACGTCCCGCAAAGGATATTTGGTACAGCTAAATAGTTTCATAATATTTATAAAGACCGTAGTTTTGGGATCTCCATAGACATAACAAATGATGATGTAACCCAAGTAGATCGCCAGTATTTAATATTCAAATTTCCTCAACAATTGACCGAGGAGGCGTTTCTGACATTTTTACAGAAAAAAAAAGCTAAACGTCTAAAATTATTTCAGGGTATTAGAGCCTTTTACCTATGCTCACAGAGTGCTTGAGAAAAAAGTTAATATAATGTGGAATGAAAATCCACGGCGGGAGATCGAGCGAAACATCCGACCCACGACGGATGAGAAGAAACACTGCTTTCCGCCGCGGCCTCTTTTAAAATTCGTAAGTCGAGAACAAAATATCCGACGAACTTGCAGGTTTGTGGCTACTGCGTCTTTTGGAGACGACGCCATAACATATATTTTTTCAGCGAAATAAAAATTCGACCCTTTTTGCCTGCATGATTTGAGATGAAACCACCCATATATATAGAAATATATATTTCTTTACGAATAAACAATACCTATTCGGAGCAATTTCACGGAAGAGTTCTGGTAAACAATTTTGAGATATGATATAGTTTGCGAGTGGATAAACATGCGACTCACGAAAAGTTATAAATTTTGTTAATTTCAGCCTTTGCCAATTTAAAGATAAATAACTTGAAAGCAAAACAAAAATATGACAAACTTGCCGCTTTAGCTCCCATTCATTGGAACAAAGCGCCCCAAACATGCATTTCGCATCGTCAAAACTTTAAAAAAATATGGAACCAAAAACCGTGCCTAAGTTGAGTTCATAACCTCGCCTCGGCACGCAATGGCCGGAACCTGATTCATCCCAGATGTTGCCGACAAAGAGATGGTCGCGCGCACGCGACCTGGAGAATAATTTTTGGGTGACTATACCTCATTTCATATTAGGTACCACCGCAGCCGACGCAACGGTTCAATGGGCCCGATCAAGCACATGCGAAAGTGCGTCGTCACGTCTTTCGTCGTTTTTGTACTTTTCATCTCACTCACTTAACAAATCACGCAAGGTAGAAGAACACACGGTCACGTGGCATTCACTTTGTGTAATTGGTTTAGCTGGCGAGGAAGACGCGGAAAAACGACGAGCGTCGGGGCGGTCCACGTTTGACGCTGCTTGTTTCCCTGCATCAGAGAGTAGCGGTTCTGCGTTCTGACTTCGAGTGGAACTGAATATTGTAATGTCTGGATGTCTGGTCTTTGTGGGTCCCTAACCTATCAATCATTTTCGGTCGGTAAGCCTGAAAAATAACACCGCATGCCTTCAGACCTTACTTCAATCGGTCTTTCCGAACATCTCCTCGTTATCCTGCCTGCTTATGCCATATGTTGATGCTGCTTTTTGTTTTTGCGTCAGAAAGATCAAATTTGACTCCTTCTTCATAAGCCCGCAGGCCAACCGAAGTTGTGGAAACAGTAATGAATATTCTATGCTTTTCTTATTATACAAACAATCCCATACAAAAATGTCCTATGGTCGGCTATAGAAAATTCTTTGTATGGTCGGCTTTAGCTATTTGGCCCAATTAGGTAAAGAATTTTCTACGACTGTCTTTAGGATTTTGTATGGTCGCCTTTATGGGCCTCTTTAGCTTTGTCTATGGCCCTATCGCTGTCCAGTTATAGCGTTCTTTAGCTTGTCTAATGGTTGGCTAAAGACCTCTCTATGGCTTACCCTATGGCTCTCTTTCGCTAGCAAACTCTAAAAAATGTTACTTCAAGTACCCCTTCAAATACTTGTGAACGCTACATGGTAGATATATATACATCTCTGAACACACAGAATACACAGAACACAAGCAGAACACTACCCCGCACAACAGCAACAGCGCTGCGACATCAGACCCCTCTCTTCATATGCTACGTTCGCACTGGCTGTATATATGGCAGTCTGATTTTTGAATCCGACTTTGCCGGTGACCCATCATTTGTAAAAACAAAAAAAAACACGGAGAGGCGGCGCAAATATTACTCGTACCTAATACATTATTTTAATAGTCTCTTGGAATAGCCCCTATCTCTTAATTCAACACCCTGAAAATGCAAATGAAGATCATTAGGCTAATTAACTAAAATTTATTATGTTTTTAATAAGTTTGATGAATCACGTTGACAATGCAGTGATGACATGCAGTACACTGGTGCTGAAGATTGAAATCAAGCTATTGCTTGATTGCAGTGTTTCTGCGCCGGTGTAATTTATTTTCACTTTTGGGGGTAATAATTAATTTTAATTGTCCCATACAAAAATGTCCTATGGTCGGCTATAGAAAATTCTTTGTATGGTCGGCTTTAGCTAATTGACCAAATTAGCTAAAGAATTTTCTATGGCTGTCTTTAGCATATTTATATGGTCTCCTTTATGGACCTCTTTAGCTTTGTCTATGGCCCTATCGCTGTCCAGCCATAGCGCTCTTTAGCTTGTCTAATGGTTAGGTAATGACTTCTCTATGGCTTACCCTATGGCTCTCTTTAGCCAGCAAACTAAAAAACAAATTTTACTTCAAGTACGCCCGACTTCGTGAGCGCTACATGGTCGATATACATACATGTCTGAACACACAGAATACACAGAACGCAAGCAGAACACTAACCCACACAACAGCAACAACGCAGCGACACCGGACCCCTCTCTTCATATGCCACGTTCGCACTAGTTGGTGTATATGGCAGTCTAATTTTTGAATCCGACTTTGCCGGTGACCCATCATTTGTCGCAAACACGGAGAGGCGGAGCGAATGTTGCTCGCACTTAATACATTATTTGAATTGTCTCCTGGAATAGCCCCATCTCTTAATTCAACACCCTGAAAAAAGCAAATGTAAATCATTAGGCTAATTACCTAAAATGTATTAATTATCGTTTTAATGCAGTGCACTGGACAGTGCAGTGATGACATGCAGTACACTGGTGCTGAAGATGGCAATCAAGCTATTGCTTGGTTGCAGTGTTCAGCGCCAGTGTAATTTATTTTTCACTTTTGGGGGTAATATTTAATTTTAATTGTTGCACAAGTATTTTAATGGTTTTTTCAAACAAACAATATTACTGGTTTTCACGACTCGTTGCAAAAGCAGAGTAACATATCTTGGGTCATGGTTTGTCACCGGCATTACAGAACTTTAGTATTGATTTAATTTTCGAACCTGGAGTGATTTACTAAAAAAGTAAGCGCCGGTAGTGATTTTCTATAGGCGTGGAAAGAAAATCGTGCATTGGTTTCCAGTCTTTAAACGGGGGCCAAATAATTTTCTGTAGGCGGGTAAAGAACATTTATTGGTTCGCTGTCTTTAGACATGGGGCCATGTAATTTTCTATAGGCGTCTAAAGAAATTCTCTTGGTTCCCAGTCTTTGGACTCAGGGCCATAACAATTTTCTATAGACAGTTAAAGACAATTTATTGGGACCCAGTCTTTAGACTTGTGGCCATAAAATCTCCTATAGGCGGGTAAAGAAAATTTATTGGTTCCCAGTCTTTAGACACAGGGCCATAGATTGTTCTATAGCTAGCTGTAGCTGTCTTTATGGATTTCTATGGCCGACCATAGAGAGCATAGGGGTGATAGCCTGCCGTATAATTTTTTATAGACGACCATAGACAATTTTTGTATGGGGTTGCATAAGTATTTTAATGGTTTTTCAAACAAAAAATATTACTGGTTCTCACGGCTCGTTGCAACAGCAGAGAACATATCTTGGGTCATGGTTTGTCACCTGGCATTACCAACATTTAGCATTGATTTAATTTTCGAACCTGGAGTGTTTTTACTAAAAAAGTAAGCGCCGGTAGTGATTTTCTATAGGCGTGGAAAGAAAATCTATTGGTTCTTAGTCTTTAGACTTGAGGCCATAAATTTTTTTATAGACGGGTAAAGACAATTTATTGGTTTCCAGTCTTTAAAGGGCAACTCCACTCAAAAAGTCGACCCTATCGAAATGACTGATATCGCTTTAGGGGGTCAAAATACGGTCATACCCAAAATATCACGTCAAACCGACGCCGCATTACCGATTAAAACCAATATTAAAAATGTTCTCCCGGCTCGGTTAGCGGCCCGAAAGCGGGTGAGCAACGCTGGCATCGGGCGAGCTAGTGAAGCAACACTGGGCAATGACGTAGGTCTAGTCCTACGCTCTCGTACGGACGCCGCGGACGCTTCGTTTCCCGTGGCATTCTGCGATTCTGCTGACGGCAAGAGGTGCTTGCCACGTTATCCTGCTGTTCTCCTATTTTTATTAGCGTCCAGGCAGTTAATTTAACTCCAGCATTGCTTCCGCGACAGCGCGGAAGAGAGCGAAGCGGTGCTGCTCGCTCACGCGCGTATCGTGGAGCCGGAGAGACTCGCCGGACTCGCGTTGGGCGATGTCGAGCACGACTTGTAGTGCTGTGGGTTGCACCAACAATCCGGTGCGCAACCCGGAGCTGCGGTTCCACCAGTTCCCAAGAGACCGGAAGAGGCACAAGGTGTGGGTCGGTGCCGTTCGCCTGATAGAATTCGGAAGACCGTCGACTCCGAGCTCCAACGCGAAGCTCTGCTCCCAGCACTTTACGTCAGACACCTACACACAGGATCTGCGGCTGCTGACTGTTGCGGGTTTCTCCACGAAACATGCGTCTTTGAAGAACGATGCGGTGCCGTCGCTGTTCGCGTACCGTCCGCCGGCTGCTCCAGCACAATCGGCCGGACGCAGCAGGTCGCGGCTGATCTAACTAGCGTGCACATAAAGGCAGCTTAGCTTTAACAACTTAGACCGCTTGTGGATACATCTGTCCATCTATCTCCCATTATTTATTTTTCTCTTGGTCCGCGAGCAAGAAACAAATACAGTCACGCTGCGCCGGCACTGACCGCGTCATATTTATAGCAGTCGGATTCGCTTGTCGGCCGGCAGATTTATAAATACACACTAAAACTTACTACATTTGGTGCATATTAACAAAGTGAAGCGGTAAAAAAAGAAAATGTGCAACTTACCTTCTGTTTTGAAACTCCACGTGCGACTGAGCCGACATTATCGGTGCGTCGGCTCAGAAGCGCGGGACGAGAACTAGGTCATGCCGGCGACGCGCCACTAATATCAGTGTTGCCAAGCTGCTTCAGCCGGTAGTTTCGGTTTCGCCGTTCCGCCGGAACGATACTTGGATTCGCGATATCTACAAAACTATACACACTACCGCAAAACAAATTATATCTCGTGATTCAGGGTCGCTGACTTCGACTAAACAGATCATAACCCGAAAATTGTAAAAATGGATTGGAGTTGCCCTTTAAACTCGGGGCCAAAGAATTTTCTATAGGCGGGTAAAGAACATTTATTGGGTCGCTGTCTTTAGACATGGGGCCATGTAATTTTCTATAGGCGTCTAAAGAAATTTTATTGGTTCCCAGTCTTTAGATTCAGGGCCATAAAATTTCCTATAGACGGTTAAATACAATTTATTGGTTCCCAGTCTTTAGACTTGTGGCCATAAAATTTTCTATAGGCGGGTAAAGAAAATTTATTGGTTCCCAGTCTTTAGACACAGGGCCGTAGATTTTTCTATAGCTGGCTGTAGCTGTCTTTATGGATTTCTATGGCCGACCATAGAGAGCCATAGGGGGTGATAGCCTGCCATATAATTTTCCATAGACGACCATAGACCATTTTTGTATGGGATGATATTTGTCTTCACTGTCATATCAGCGCTATACCTCTAATACAAATATTCCCCAAATTCCCAATTGCTTCCTGAAATGTTGGCAAGGCAAAGTAACATGCACCGAACGAAG
>JAZHYW010035560.1:0-21613 GCA_037355805.1 Ixodes ricinus
ACGCGTGTATCACCGGGGCTCGTTAACACATCCCCCGCCTGCGTTCTAAGCCTGCCGCTTCGCGGCGACAGTCTGCGGCTGCTCATTAGAAAAATATTGACCCAATCGCCGGCGGCCCAAGCGCGGGCCGCCGGAGTCCATAGCGAAGTTTCGTCAGCAACATTCGTTTCATTTCTTTACTATTTTTTTTTCAGTGTCAGCGGCGCTGACATCATTTTCCGAGGGGGCAGGCTGAGCAGTTCTCCGGGGGGGGGGGGGTTGCTGCGCGTTATCTTTTCGCCAGAACTGGAGATTGAAGCTAACGAAAGCACGCTGGGATTCCATTTCCCATGTATTTTGTCAATAAAGGCAACGTGGGCGTTATTTTGTTTGCATGCCACTGCAAGAAGCTCGTTACATGGCACGTAAACAGCGTCTCGGTAAGGATCATGGCCCGGGCCCGGGGGGGGGCTCTGCTGCAGTCTCACCAGGGGGCACGAGCCCCGTTGCCCCCGAAGTCTACGCCTATGTTCAGTGTTAATCCCTAAAAAAAAAAATATGTCGTAAATATCGCCAAATGCTACAAAACAAAACAAATTTTGAACAAAAAAAAAAGGGAAAAAAAAAAAGAGGACACAGTGCGGATCAGACCAGGGTATATGGCAAGCACACCTTACCACTGGAGGCTACTCTGCACCTTCGGATAGCCGTGTTCACAATTCGTTTCTCCCGAGACCCAATGGGGCACAACTGCCGGCACTTTTTTTCCGGGTTATTGTGCCGGCTGCCGGCAGAATATCACTGAATTTTAAGGCAACGTTTCAGTAATATCGTTGACCATCGGAATCTTCGAGGTCTGCGGAAGCGTGTGCAATATGTTTGGATACGCAGTTTGTGACGGAAATTGCGTGAGTCGTGCTTGGCAGTGTGCAATCGTGGTGCCGCTTCGTTCGAAATGACCGAAGGCTCACACTTTGGTTGTGCGGCGCACTGAGAGCTGCCTGCAGTGCTTCAGTTGGTAGTTCCTGTGCCGTGCCTTAGGTGATGCTATGCTGCTTCCTAAATTGTTATGGCGTAGACGTGCACTTTCACGGAGCACAGGTGTTGCAGTTGGTATTGATTCCGCTTGTCTGTCGCACGTTTCGTCGACACAAGTTTCATCAACACTCGGTACGCGAATTGCAAGCGCAACGCTGGACATTTCATCGCGCGTGTTACCCTGCGCAGTCCACCCGTTCACGTCGCTTTGCGACGACGGTCGCCCAGCGGCTCGTTTGCCAGAAAAGTGGTTCCACATCCATTCCAGTTCAGTTCGTCCACGGCAGTCGCCGAACCCCGAAGGAGAGGATTTATTCGAACAGAATGCCTCTAAAACAATGCAGCTTTTTGCGGTGAGTCAGGATGGGCTCTCTTCTGTCTGTTTTGTTATATTGTCACAGATGCTTACTCCAGTCCTATTTTCTATCAATATTTACTATTCTGGAAAGTTCCAGGCCATGCTCAGCTGTCATCTAATGTATGTTCTGGTGGAGGTGCACGCACACGCCGCCCATAGCCCTTCCACTCCTGGCGTGGCAGGCCTGTGGCAGCTCCTCAGCCGAGTTGCCCGATAACAATTAAGACACGGGTAGCGGATTATCCCGCGTCCTAAACGCCCGGCGAGCCGTCAACTAAGTCCTATCCGAGCCCGGCAGAAAAAGCCGCCGATGACGACGGCGAGTACCGCAAGGGCAGAACGGTGATGCCACAGCGAAGAACACCTGAAATCCGGGCGGTCAGCTTGCTGCCAGCAGGAACCACCGGAATTCAGGTCTTTTGCCAGAAAAACCGAAGCTGCCTAAGCCAACAATGGCAAACCTGTAACAACGAACCACGTCCGCTCCAGCATCACCGTATGCATGTCACCGTCGCACCCTCGCACTCTGATGCCCTTTCACGCAAGAGATGTATGAAGACGTCAGGGCTGGATTGAAAATATATGACCGTGTCGCCCGCCGCAGTGGGTAGATGGACAACCAGCTCCTGCAGAAGCTATACTTCTCGTGGAAGAAACTGCCGGGCACTGGTTTGAGAACAGCGAATCCTCCTTGACGTCGTAGGAAGTTTGCAAGATCGAGCTGAAGTGCACGTTCATCCCAGCCAGCGTTGGCGGGAGAGCCGAGTTCCCGATTCTGTCCAGGATGCGGCCCCAACGAGGAGGCGTCACCGCCTTCGTGGAGGATGTTTTGGGCCTGATCGAGCACCCACGCCAGCCTGATTCTATAGAAGACAAGAAGCTGAAAATCCCATGTCCCTCATGCTGAGGTACAACACCTCGGCGGCCTTGTCCGCAACTCCACGACAACAGTCGAAGGGTTCGAACCATCACCGCGGCTTCTAACAGTGTGAATCGTGCACTGCAGGCCCGAGCCTGTCACTATCAACAACTCCCCAGCTTCTCGACACTCGAGTCGTCAGCTGCGACTTCGACGCCAGCCTCAGGCATCCTTGACATCCTCGACGTTGTCTGGCCGGAGATCAGGAAGCTACTTCCTGCCATCAGTTGCCCGGCTTTATTTTGATTGCCGAGGTTGTTTCGGAACAAGTTCGACAGGCTATTCATCTGGAGTCTTCTTCGAGCGAAGCGGCATCTGACGATCCGGGGGCGACTTAGCCACAAAGTCACGACGACCATCATCGGCTACCCGTTAACGACTTCAATGCCGATTCAACAAGGCACTCCCAACGCCGAAGCATTCATACATGCCCGAGCTTGCTGCATTGATGCGAAAACTACCGGAAACTTGCGGATTAAAGCCAGCACTGCAGCTTCAGTGCATCAGATGTCAGTGGCCGCACATGACGTCATGATTGCAAGACGGCATCAGTCGGTCAAAGTTGCCACTCGACCAAACTGAACACCGACGTGCCAGAGCGTCATCCGACAACAAGCAGCACAGGTACTATGACTGAACGCCTGACACGAGACTGTCGCAGAAAGAACTCGTTATGGAACCGTTTGCAAAGAACCAATAGTTACGTAATCAAGTGGAAATCAACATATTTGATACACTAACCTAATAAACATATTTCGCGCTCGCCTTTATGCCTTCAGAGTCTACACAAAGAATTCTGTTCACCGCACATGTTGGAACTTTGAGTACACTCGCATCTCTGACCTCTCAATATTAATTAATAGACATGCCAGACTGGTTGCATTAGCTGCACTTGCTTCCACTTCTCCTGATCATATGGCACATCCGAAAACCAACTCCAGTGATGTGAAAATGTTATTTATTAATTTATTTCTCCAGGGGCCTTTAGTAGGCACTGCAGAGAGGATACATAAACATGGCGCTAATAACATTGAAGCACACTGCTGTAACTTGTTAATTGCAAAAAACGAACACACCTCTGAGCATCTAGTTAATGGTATGTGTTCATGCATTGTTATATAGCAGGACACTTCTCAATACGTATGACACAATAGAATTCCTTCGTAAAACCCCATCAAGCAACACAACTGTTGCCATTTTTTTCGATGCAAAGCCCAGTCCATTGCTCGAACGCTAATGCAGCATTTGAGTCTAATAGGTGCCCAGCCGAGTTCACAGTGATGGCGGACATAACATTCTTGTCGAACAAATGCCCAAAGTATGGAGGCCTTAGGCAATTAGAGTAGTAACTACTGTAATTCGTTCCATCACAATTTGGCAAAAACGAAGGCTGCAGTCCTCGGTGAGTCAATATGCATGTTGGAGAGAGGCGCACGACAACATATCATCAGAGTGCTCGCCAGCACAGATTTGTCACATTCCTTCACTCCGTCAATCTGATTGGCACGAAGGGGCTGTGGCGGCGTGCTTTTCCAGGTTATGGTAACACGAAATATAGGCAGCCCACACTTTCGAAGAAGTCTATTGAAGAGACCGAAAGGAATGGTAGTCAACATTTTTCAACAAGACTGCTTTTCGGACAAGGGGTGAACACAAATGTGAATCATCTTGTACAGGTAACTAGAACAAGTAAATAACTGACCGACTAACTGCAATGCACTCTTGATGAAAAAAGTATTGCATGCAAGTAAAAAACCCACGAAGAGAAATGCACAATTAATCTATGCGCACCAAAATAGCAAGTCGAATAGCACTGAAGCAGGTGCCTGCAACACTTATTCATCCACACTCAGTAAAAACGTCATCCTCGCAGCTGAAAATAAGTGTGCAATTGCACTCACAAAAAAAGGAAGAAAAGCGATCGAATGTAGAATTGTCGACTAGCACAAAGGTTAAAGATCGCAGGAGCTTCCTCGCCAAAAGTTTCTACGGTTATTCGGTGACGCAGGGCTGAAACAACTCCCTAATCCTCACGCGACGTATACCTTCCGCTTCGATTCTGACGTTCAAACGAACCTAGAAAAAATGCGAATATATTATGCTAGGAGTTATAACGTAACAAACGTTATATCGTAAACGTAAAAATCGCAGGAGCTTCCTCGCTAAAGGTTGGCTGTGATTATGCAGTTACCCTAGGGCTGAAACGAATTTCCGGGCCCTACGTCCGACGTATACATTTCGCGTCGATTGTCAGACATCCCAACATTCAAACAAAGCTAAAAGAAAGCGAAAATTGCATGCTAAAAGCACTCAAAGTTCTATCGACCCTCGAACATATCCGGGAATCCGAGCACCGGTACGGCGATACGGCTGATGCTGTCTCGCAGGTGTTAATATCCAGATGATACATGGCGATCTTGCAGGAAGAGGTAATAAAGTCTCATTTCTTCATATTTTCACATTATACCTGCGTCACCAGCACGAAGAAGACCGAAGTCGTCGGAAAGCAGCGTACACATCGCGGCTACCGCGCACCAGACAAACTCGCATTCCCCAGCTCTGGGCGCTGCCATCTTACCGGTGACGTCACAGCTCTTGTGAGGTCACGTGACGCTGTGGTCACTTTTGCGTAAAAAATGGCGGCAACCGGGGGTGCCACTTCCGAACTTCCGGTTTATCACTCTAAGCCCTCTACCTCGTTGGCTCTCTTCAGTTGATAGACCAGCCGGTATTCGCCGTGTCTCAGTGCGTGCTCCTCTGCCGGCTTGTCCTATCAAGCGCAGAGAAGCACACCATGACGCTGCGCTTTTTGCGCTGTTTGATTGGCCCTTCGGCTCATAACATCGGCCGCGCTCGACCTAAGGTGAAACGAAGTATAGGTTGAACTCACGAAAGTGCGTGAACCAACCTCTAGCTACATAGGTAACGTCGCTCCTCTTCTCGTCGCGCGCGTGCACAGGTCGTGTGACGAGGTGCTCACTGGTTGTGCCGCCGTCTTTCACAATGCCTCGCTGGAGCAAGGAGTGGTCTGAAGAGTTTGCTGAACGGAAGCTGCGCCGTGCAGAGTATGAGCGTGCTCGTTGTGCCAAGGAGACGTCGGAGGAGAGAAAGCGATGTTTGGCTACAAAAGGTCGTGCGAAAAATTCGAGAAGCCGACAAAAGATAGTGGGGTTCCTCTCAATATAATCAGCGTAATATTACCTTCATAGAAAACACCATCAATGCTACCGCGATTCTAAAATAGTCCGCAGCGAAGCACGACAAAAAAGCAGCCCCTATTTTTGTTTAATAGGCACCCACGATTACAATCCTCCCATGCACCGAGGCGCACTGAGTATTGAGAGGAGCTTTGGTTTTTGTGCTGAACTTTTTAAAGGTTTCTTCCTGAAGGCCCCTATTTGTGACAAACGCTAAGCCGATTTCTCAGAACGAAGCCCGTTTTGAAGAAAACTTGCTTACTTAAGGAACGCTGAGTATTTAAAATTACCGATGTTGTAATGCTCTGTTTTTTATTAGGAAGCAGGACATTATTTAAACCTTCCCTGTCATCTGCTCATTTTTTATCGCCAACGTTAACCTGTCATATGTACTAAAATATCAAGCATCTGTGTAGAAAAAAGCACACAAACACACAATCGTGCGTATGTCTAATGTGTTTTTTTGTTTCAGGAAGAAGAGGAACAAAGCCTTACTAACCTTGTGCTGGGGTGCGAAAATAAAGTCAGTGTAACTCCGCCACCAACTGCTACTTCTTCAGAAACGCAATATTAAATAAAAATGTCGACCTAACTGGTGGAAGGATTCTGTTCATTTTCTGAGAAGCTATGTTTTACGACGTCATTATCAAAGTGCCTCCTGCTTAGTGCCTACACCTAGTGATCATCGCGAACAACGGGCCCCGGGGGTCTCGCGCGACCGCAGGCGCATGAGAGGCTGGCTGGAGTCACAATGAGGACGACGTTCTATATAGTGTAGAGATACATGTTTCAGTCCCATGGCTCCGTAATGTAACGATACATCGAAGTTGCCGACGCGAAGGTGAAGTAGCTTACGCCATTAACAGCCCTTGCTATGGCGACGCGTCCACCGGAGTTCGACTGGACGACGAGCTCTTGGGACACTTACAAGGTGCAGCTAGAAACCTACCTTGAAGAACCACAGCCTTAATAAAAGAATTAAAAAGTCGGCGAGCATTGCTGGTAGCGACGCTGAGGAACAGCGGTGCTGCAAAGTCGTTTTCATCCCAACTAGCTGAACGAGCTCAGCTACGAATACGTCGTCGAGCTGCTGGAGCTATACAATACGCTCCCCATGTAGATGAGATCGCAGCAAGTTATAATCTTTTTATGCTAAATCAAGGCAGCGGAGAAACCGTACAAGACTTCATAACCGGCGCGCGTCGACTAGCGGAAGACTGCGATTTTGGAGCAATGTTGCACCGGATGATACGAGACCACTTTGTCTGCGGGGTTCGTGATGACGACGTAATGTAAACATTTACTAACTATGCGGACACTTGCACTTAGAGAGGTCGAAGACTTTGCCATTGCCTACGAGAGACTATAGGGACCTCTCAACGGATGCGAAAGCAGGATAACAAACGAGGATGAAAGGGCTCACTTTGTACAGTAAGAACGCTTTTCGAGGAGCAAGAAAAAACCACGAAACAAGACTTAGAATGACCGAGGAGTCTGCGGAAGATGCGGTAGTGAGTCTCGTTTGTCGCAAGACTGGAGGCATCAGAGATCTGCTTGCCTCAAGTGTGGAATCCGCGGACATATTGAGAGGGCCTGCCGGACGGTAAGGAAGGAAGCGCGTCACGCGCGGAAAACTACCCCGCTGAATGAAGATCATGTTTGCAGTTCAGACGGCTCGGACGTTCTTTTTACGCTGGCAGCGCACAAGTCAGCCAGCAAAAGCGAGGTGAAGCACATTTAAAGAGTGATTGCTTAAAACGGTGTGCCCCCCGTGATGCAAACTGACACTGGTTCCCCAGTCAGCGTTATACCCCGAGATGCCTACGAGGATCCCAAGGCGAAGTGGCCGCCCCAGAGGGAAAACGTGAAGCTGTCGTGCTATCGGGACTCCTTTTCTATTGCCGAAAAACTGGAAATGACCATTGCAGTTTGCGTGAATAGGGTGAAGGGTTCGATGAGTGGTGAATTTCTCGGGACCTCTTTGTGAAGGGATACCATCAAAGCCATTCAACAAATGGGGCGTGTCCGTCACTTCCTCCGAAACGCTCTCGCGAACTGGCGCAAGGTCATGCCTGCCCTCCGAAAACAGAGCAATTGGAGGACCTATTAGACAGTTTTGCTGACGTGTTCGAGCCAAGCCTAGGGTCTTTACGAGGAAGCACCAGTCTATTTGCAGATGAAGAATGAGGTCACTCCACGTTTTTGCAAACACACCCAACGCCATAGCCACTGGACGAGCCTCTGCTAAGCTGCAGGCCATGGCAGCCCCTGTGGTGCAGCCCAAGGAGGCCAAGCCAGTCGTGGAAGACGGGCAACCCGCCCCGGAGCAGAAGCCCATCCACGCTCTCGCAGACAGGGCTCCGCTCTCCACAAGAGCCTAGAAGGAGACCTTACGAAAAGAGCCGAGTCCGGCCAAGAAACCGAAAACGCGCTCCCTGTTTGTGCGCGACCTGGTGCGGCCCTTCACCCTGAAACAGCTGGAAACAGCTACTGTTAGAGTTTGGGAAGACGGTCGACTCCAAGTTCTAGATCGAGAAGATCAAGTTCATGTGTTTTGTCACGTATGCAAACAAGAAGAGGCAGCGAAAGCGAAGAAAGCGTTGCACAACCTTCGCTGGCCCCTATCCGACCCTAAGATTCTGTACGTCGAACTTTTCAACGCCTCATGAGATGGCGCGGCAGATGGAGCCGCTCACCCCTCGGCCTCCGGTGCCCCTCCCGGCCTGGTGATGCCCGTCGTCCCCGCCGCTCGGCGTCTCCGTCCTTCCGTCGGGCGGTGGAAATGGAACCCGCGGCGCCTGGGTCGAGACGTCCGGGAGCTGCGGGACGAGAGGGACCCGCGCGAGGTGCATGGCGCACGGGACGTACGCGAGGGCAGCGGAGACTCCCGGGCACCACTAGGTGCGGCTTCACGCGCGAGGAGCGCCGGACCGTCTCCGGAGAGGCAGGCGGCACCCACACCGAGAAGGGTGACCGTGCAGGAGGTGGGAACCGGACAAGTTGTGACAGGAGATACAGCTCCAGGAGCGCCTCCGCCTGCCCAAGAACTCAAAGGACCTGGCACTTACGCCCGATAAGAAGGAGCGTAGCGACCAGAAGGCAGCGAAGCGCAAGCAAATGGACACCCCAGCCAAGCGGCTGGACGACCTGTTTCGCACGACGAAGGCCACGCCGTATATATAGTGGCTTCCCCAGATGAACGAGCAGATAGCGCACAAAGAGGAGGAGAGCAAGGAGCGGCGTCTGGACCGTGAGCGCCGCCAGCAGCAGCAGCAGCTGCAGGAGGAGGAAGATCGGAGCAAGCGGGCCTTGGCACGAGACCTCGACTCCAAGATACGGAACTCCCAAACGCACCGGTAGCACAGTCCCTTACAGAGGCATTACTGAGGAGGAAAGCCCGCTGAGTACCTTCTCTAGTCTCCAGACCCGATGTCGGTGCATTGACAGCTAAACAGTTATCAGACCTGACCGAGGGAGACCAGCTGCTTCGTCAAGTCGGGACCTGGACTCAGAAGGGTTGGCAAACGCACAAGGAATAGAGACCATCCGTTTATCGTGAGTCAGACCGTGTGGTCGCCAAAGTTTGGCGCAGGCCCTCTGTGGGTTCCGGGAGTCGTTCGCTTGTCTGATGGTGTCCGAATGGAAACAGTGAGTACCTCATAAGGAGAACACCCACGGCACACAGACCAGCTCCGAGCGCGGCTCTCCGTGCAAGCAGACAATGGGGACCTTTTAGCAAACCGCTGCCGCGTTCCGAGTACCGTACTACCGGAGCCTTTGAAGCATAGCTTGTAAGCGCCTGCCCCGCGGCCACGGTACCACCCGGGCGCGCGCTTCAAAGCAGTGCTTCAAAGGCTCCGGTAGTGCAGGTACTCGGAACGCGGCAGCGGTTTGCTAAAAGTCCCTATTGACAGAACTGAGATGTCACCCGCTACGAACGGCGGGCAACGCCGAGCTCCACGACCGCATCGGCGCCGGTCCCCAGGAAGTCAACCAGACAGACACGACATCCTGAGCGCTTTAAGGGGGAGATGCCGCCTATAGTGCCGAGACCCAGTGATCATCATCGTGATCAACAGAGTGGGGGTCTCGCGCGATCGCACGCTCACGAGAGCAGCTGGCCGGAGCGCACTGTGAGGACGAAGTTCAACAGACCCCTTTCATGGCAAACACCACAAGGCGGTGCGCCAGTTTTTGAGGTCCCAGAGAACTTAATATTTATGAAAGGAATGAACAAAGCCCACCTTAACACCGCTGCTTGAAATGTGGATAAAAATGTCGACAGCGGGAAGCCAATATGGCATCGGATGTCTTTGCTGTAGATGGGCCTAAAATTGTTTTGGCTATGTTGAACTCTATACTGGTGATATATTGCGCAGTGGGATATATAGACCATCTTAGACATTATTACAACTAAGAAAAACAATTTTCTGGTGGCTGCCAGATTGAAAAGCCATGAACAATGCTATATGGCAACGAAGCAGAGAATCATGACATGAGACACGGAAGGTCAGTCCTGGACAAGAACAACAATCCAATTTTACAGCATATAAGTGATCCTTAAGGACCGTTTCGTGTTCCGAGATGTTGAACACATTCTTCTTAATGTTGGCGTTAAGTATCGTCAAGGGGTTCAACAACAGACAGGTCAATCTCGAAATGACTGTCCTCTCCATCCAGCTGAATGACAATGGGCTGGATGGGGGCACTTGTGGTACCGCCTCGTCTGAACGTTTTTTCAGTGTCAATAACATGCCTCACAGCGTTAATACAGTTGTCAGTTGTGACTTTACCAACTTCTTCATTGAGGAGTGTCCCCACGTCAACTATCTTGAACGTCGTGTTTCGGGCGGCAACGCTGTACTTCTGATCTGGGCCTATATCAGTTCACTGGGATTGAACTCGCAGTGATACTGGCGGGAGCCTGATCACAGTTCAGCCAGCCTTCTCGGCAGCAGTGTTTACGCTGATACTTTACGTGCTGTGGATTCACCAATGCCGTAATGTCAAGGAGCTGCTTCTTCAGCGTCTTAGAATATCCTATGAAAATGTTTTAGACGTTAGCCACTCTTAGATGTCGTCCTTACGGGAACTCGTCATCGGCACGGCATGCTTCCAACCGCCGTGAATGGCATGAAGCGTTGTCCATGACGATAACGCTTCCTCTCAGAAGTTTGTTGAGGACACCGTCGAACCACTTCTCGAAGCGGGTGATATTCAGTTGCTCATTGTAATCGCCGGTATTTCAACCACGGAGCACGTTCAGACAGCCATTGACGAAGCCGTCCTCACTGCCGATGTGGGTGACGATAAGGCGCTGGCCCTTCCTGTTGGCTGCTTGAGACCCGTCGAGAGAACACGCACGAAGGCGTAGTGAGACGCGCCATGGTCGTGTCTACCCACACTTTGAGACATTGTGCCCCGCCGTCACCCATGTCTTTTCCGGGTAGCTCTTCAGACAATCTTATCGGTGACGTGCGATCTCATCAGTGTTGGAACTAACGCGTTACAAGTAACGCCATTACTGGTAACGCGTTAGTTTTCTTGACCAACGTCCTAGCATACTCGTTAGAATCCCAAATGACTAAGGAGTAAAGTAACGTCCTTATTATTTTACGGTATCTCCTATCAAATTGCGTTACCCGTTACTCGTTACTTTTGATTAAATATGGCCGCATGATTGTTTGAAAAGAAAATAATTTTTATTCTGAACACTGCGTAAAAATGGCAAAGAAGCCCCAACAAGGCTCTGTATAAGCGACGTCATTTTAAACTCCTTCGGAAGGTATTTTAAACGTTCCCACGACCGGGCCCAAAAGGCGCCAGATTATCGCTGCGCGGAGCCCCTAAGCGTCCTTGCAACTGCTAAGGACACCGTCGTACCCTGAGCCGCCGTCTCGCTGGAAAGAGGCATGCGTTCAGGAGGCAGCGGTCACCGCCCCACGAAGGATTTTTCCTCGGTGTCCCTAGCTACTCCAGCTGGTCACATCCTACTGCACTTACCCAACCATTTACGCAGTTTGTCATATGACGAGTTGCAGATCATTGTCAAGTGATCACTTGTGGCTGCGACATTCATAATTGCATAAGAGATCATAGGATAGATGCCAGAACCCTTATGAGGAATGTTATGCCGCAATGTCAATTTCAGTGGCCACACTACAGCTACACTCTGTTTCAGCCTAATTTTACAAAGAAAAACCGCTGCCACCCTTTGGAGCTAATCAGAGCAACGAAGCAAAGTTTGTGAGAGCTTCTCCATAGGAGGAGTATACCCCCACCATATGTTGTCACATCCCTCAGCCAAGTGTTCCGGTTGGCTCGCTGGTGCCGTAGCTTTGGTAACGCCCTGTAAGCTGCAGAAGGATGAGTCGACAGTAACAGTTCACCTCGTGTGCGAATATGACCAGAAAAAGCTCATGCCACCCAAGAATGAAGGTCGACAAATTTTCCCGCATACGGTCTCCGATTTTCTTCCTGTGGCCCAGATGGTGAGCTGCCTCTTGAGTTTTCTCACTTTATCCCCCTGGTTACTGATTGTCCTTGTCTCAGGTGTCCGGCCCTTGCAGCTTGCCTCCACGCGTCTGTCGCCCTCGCGGTATTCTCTTTAATTCTCCGAGGAACCATCGTACTGGGGTAAAAAAGTAACAGCATACAGTGAATGGACGAAGTGAGACACACCTTATGCTTCTAGATTAAGCTAGTACTGTGGGTCTGACTGCATGGCGTGCCAAGCGGAGATAAATTATGTCTGAAACTTGAGAGAGGTGCGGGGGTGTGAAGGAGCTATATAGTGCTCTAATCTGGCGTACGTCGCTCAACTCCGCACCCAACCCAATCCAAGAGCAAATCCAGAGCAAGGGGCGTGCCAAGCGGAGGTAAATTGTGTCTGAAGCTTGACAGCGGGGCGGGCGGGGGGGGAGGGGGGGGTTGAAGGAGCTATATAATGCTCTAATCTGGCGTACGTCGTCCAACTCTGAACCCAAGCCAATCCTAGAGCAAATCCAATAGCAAGGGGCGGTTCGTAATAGCGGGAGTTTCAGATGTGGAGAGGTTGTGACTCCGACTAAATTAAATCCTGCGGCGTAAATATTGCTAAACATTTATATTATGTTTTTTTCACGGAAGATTTGTCTTTGTGACATGCTTGTTCATATTAGGCTGTTTAAAAAACTTTTTTCTTTGCGATTACCCTCTAAATTGCAAGTGCAAAGGAAAAAACAGTTTTTTTAAACAGCCTAATTGGGAAAAGGAAGTCATAAAATGAAGTTACAACGATGAAGAAAAATGTTTAGTGCTATATTTACCGCGCTATGCGAATTTGTAGTTGGCGCCCGCGGGCGCCACGGAAAAGTGGCCGCTATTTATCACGTGACTGGCCGCTATTTGTCACGTGGTGCTTGCGCTCTTTCGGAAGCTTCCTATGGTCTCTAAAGTTACTTATTCATCTTCGTTTGAAATTCAACGAAAACAAAGATTAATAAGGAACTTTAGAGACCAAAGGAAGCAACTGAAAAAGTGCAAACAAACGTGATACACCTGTGCGCCGGTCAGATGACGGCGGCGGCCACCCGGAGCAGACGAGCGTGGAGAAACACGTTGAAACGGCCATGGCCTCCGAGATCGTGGCGCTTGCTTCGGGATCTCGGAGGCCATGAGACGGCGGCGCACCACGCTCAACGTGCGGCGACGGCGTGACTTTGAGGCGGCAGCGGCGCCAGCGCGAAGGCGGACAAGTCTACCACGTGACCCGCGGCGGCTCCGCGCGGAGGAAGCTACAAATTCGTTTTGCGCTGTAAATATAAGCTCTAAAAAAATTGTTTCTTCATTGTAAATCCGTTTTATAATATTCTTTTCTTATATAAACTGCTTCACAAAAAAAGAAATTCCTTCGCATGTGTTTTTAAAGGAGGTCTTTGCTAGGTGATTTGTATCTTTGTATCGTCCTCTAACTTCTTCGTTTTATTCGCAGTTGTTTGCAATGTTCCTTATTATTTTTATTTTCATCTGGGATGGGGAACCCCTTTTTCATTCAAAGTTCGAAAAGGGTTTGCACGGTCATTCTTCTCGTTACTTTTTTTTTGTTGTACTGCAGCGGCTGGCGCGCTTGCTCTGGTAATCGAAACAAGTTGCTTGCGCACGTTTTAATAATCCCATATTCAGGTAAGAATCTGTGACGACGCAGTTTGTAACGAATCAACAGTAACCACTTACGCCGTAGTTCGAGTAGCTAAATGCCTCTTTCCCGCTTTCCATGATGCGCTTCAAACGCGAGTGATCCCCTGAGTGGCGTTTGAGAGCGCTAAATAAGCTGCTCTATCTCTGTTTCTGTGCGCGTTGTTATTTGGCTGTCGTTGCAGTTGCGATCAGTGGATTCCGCTTGCAAGCGGATTTACCCCAATGAATTGTCTCAGCTGTTGGCGGAAAAATTCGATTAGGCCGCAACCTCTCCTCAAGCTCGCAAAGCTTCAGGGGGTTGCGGAGCATAAGCTGAGCGCAAGTTCGTCAGCTTGTTGCATAGGTGTTGCTATGACGTCAGAACGCCCAGCTCAATTATTGGCAGATTGAAAAGAATAGTGAGGTAGACCTTAAGGCATCTAGCACTCCTGTCATACTCATTATCCTTCCAGTCAAAGCCAATCAGAAGTCGACGGCGTCCTGACGTCACCGCAACTCGTGGGCAAGAAACAGAGGACTTCCTCTTCGCATACTTTTCCATTGCGTCGTCTGCTTCCGTATACTCCGAATCCGCTAGAGGCGCCACTGTCGCTTTGCCGCCGCTCCCATAGGTTTCTCCAGTAGTTCCCAGCACCGAGCGAAGCGATATCGTATTTGCTATTACTCTTAGGCGCGCGGAAATTTCGTCACAGAGAAAATGGGTTCTTCTCCGTTGATGAAGATGATGGTATTAACGAACAACTGTCTATTTAATGAATATGGAAGAAATTATTTTTCAACACGAATGACAATCCGCGAATAATCGTGGGGGAAATACTCCTGTATCTGACGAGTTCCCCTGCCGTCGTCCTCGATCACTCCTTCAGCGGGTGCCCCGACCATTGCTGAACTCAACAAACAGTGATCCGCACAAAGGCGGTCGGACCAAATTCCTCCGCAGCCGTAAGGAGTCCCAACTTTGCGAGTTAGAAGCAGACTTGTGCCTATCTCAAATACTCTACCCAAGATACTGTATTTCAAATACTTTTTGAAGTATCTTGGTATCTTGCAATTGCTTTCGATCGAGAGTATTTGATACTCTATTTTAAATACAATTCCGACTATCTTGTACTCATTATCTTGAATACATTTTGACATTCCGCCATTTTCCGAGTTTTTCGGTATGAAGTGGCTTAGGCGCGACACGAGTAAACGTGAACATCCTTTCGAGCAACCAAATCCTGTTCCCTAGCTCCGCTTAGCTACGGTGACTTTGATTAAGCTCGTGAAAACATAGCTTTTTAGCCGACTGTGACTCATACTTCAGCCCAAAGTTCGTACAATGAATGTTTTCTCCTCGCCTTCCCAAAGGCGCCTTTTATTTCCATAACGTTTCCCCAAAACAATTCTCAAACAAAAGGTGGGCCTTTGACGGGGAAGTAAAGATGCCACCCTGAGGCGCAACGCAAACCGGGAAACAACCTACGACAACAATGCAAACTTGAGTGTCAAGAAAATAACAAATAGAAGAAAATGAGAAGTGAACACACACAAAAAAGAGACATTTTTGTTTTGATTTTTCTATATTTGACACCGCTAAAGTAGAACGTCGAGGTTGTTTTTTTTTCTTTTTTTGTGTCGTCAGTTTGGCCTTTATTGCTCTCGCGAACACTGTCTGTAAGCGAACACTGATAAGCAGAGACCAGTGCAGGAAACGAACTACGAGCTGGATTAACTCTCAAAATGCCAACAAAGTGTCCCCCAACGTTGAGTGTCTTTCTGAACGCAACCTACTTGAAGAAGGTGCGACCACTGCCGTCGCTATTATGTGGGTTCTCTTTGTTATCCATTCACTCATATCCGTATTAGTTAAACGATGCGTCTAAGGTGCGCCGCAGGACGTGATACTCAGCGATGTCACTATTGGCAGAGGCGTTCTGACCTGTTTGCCACCCCCACACCTCGGTGTTTACCCAACACAAGGCCTGTGCACATGTCCACAGGCCTTGTGGGCATGTCCATGCGGCACGCAGTGTAATGTAAAGATACCAACAATTAGTGAAGTGAAGTTAAAGTGCCGGATCTCTCCGAAAGCAGTCCTCAGAGGATGCGAGTTTAACCCACTTTGGCTTTTGTGCTGAGCTGGGCACCGTGCATGCTGCATTGTTCATGCAGGCCGGAGGAATAACAAAAGAGCCCCTCTCTCCGTCACCAAATAACACGAACTCCCGCCAAACGCTGATGCTGCGTTCGGTTAAGTCAGCCGAGCGCCGAGCCATTGTATTTGTTGTCCCCACCCATGTAGTTCTAAAGTTAACCGCTTGGGGCGCCACGGTCTTATCTCCTCCCCAATAGCTAAAGCGACCTCTTTCTTGTTGTCCCAGAAATGTTCTGTAACATCTATCAGGGATATTGCCACGCGCGTTGCCCAGCGAGCGTGTGGCCAAATGGTTACCGCGCTTGGTTCTCGCGTGGAGGCCCTGGCTCGATACCAGGGAGCGGACTCCTCTTTTATTTATCCTTTCAACTTGACATTCTCGTTAGTTCGAGAACCTTGTCGTCTGATCGAGCTACAAATGTTCTACGCGCCGAACTTTCAACGCGGAATGTTCCAGAAAACACACGCGAGTACAAAAGGTGCTCCGAGTGTCGGTCCGGAGTCAGTCTCGCCCTAGCGCTCAATCCTGCTGTTTCGCAGACATCGACGCCTGCGACGCTAGCCTTTCTCTATTCTGTTTTGGGCGCAAGTTCGCCCCATTCAAACGTTATGTTTCTTCAGTTATTCGCTGCGTCATCATTTACCATTCGTTAAAATATTTTGCTCCAAATTGTTGAACTGCGTTACAATAGCGCCTACGATACTTTTTTTCTTTTCGTTTTGTGTTGTTGCGTGCTAATAAACCATTCTGGTAACCCAGACTTGCGCAGTGTATAATTATCATTGTCACTGACGTCGATACAAATTACGCAATGCGGAAGTATCTTCAAGAGTAATTGAATTACATTTCTAAGTATTTGTACTCTACTCAAGATTATTTTACAGAGAAACTAACTTGAGTAGTATTTTAAATACCTTATGAAGCAGGTATTTGGTAACTTAACTTAAATAGCTTTATCGAGCATTTTGTGCAACACTGGTTAGAACGGCGGAAGACTTCACAGACAAAGGGGATCGAACGAGCAGGTTGACCTTCAGAGTCAAGTTGATGTTCACGGCTTGGTATCCAGGCGCCCACCTCTCTGCGGGAGTGAGTGAGTGTATTGGAGAAGGGAAGACAAAGGAGATGTTCCGCAGCCTTGGCGTGGAATGTCACCTTTGGTTTGGGGGATAAAAGAGGGAGTGAATTTCTTCTAAAAGCTGCTTATATTGGGTTTAGCAGCATTCTGGAGCAATCCAGGCACATACATAAACAACAAAACAAGTCTATACACGAAGTCGTGACTCTGTTACGTCACGGCGTGGTGGTGGCGCGTCGGGCGCACTTCCGGTCTGGGGCTGTGGGCGGAAGTCCCCATGTGAGACGTGTATTCCTGCGTTGTTTTGAAAGGAACCAGGCAAAAACGTGCCTTCCCGTCAAAACGCCGGGACGGGGGCTGTACCAGAACAGTCGAGAAAGGTTTTGAAAGTCAGTTTTCATGTGCTCGGTTCGTACGAGAACGTGGATATGTGCCGTGAAAGGGAAAACCAGACGCCGTCGGACCACGATTGCTTGGGCGGGAAGCACTTTGGGTTGAATGCACGGATCCTTGTGGTCATGAGACTTATTTGTTTTGTTCCAACATAAACGCCGGAAAACCGTCAAGTGGTACGGACCATCTGCGGACTACGTTCAGTGCGTTTTCAAGTTTAAACGGCCGCCTGATCGTTCGAACTCTCGTCTGCTCTTTCAAACGTTTTTGCTTGTCGTCTGCTCATTTAGACGACAACGGACCGTAGACCAAATGTTGGCCCGATACTTGCGATAAGAAGTAAGTGCAGGCCTCAAAAGATTTAAGTTTGAAGGTTGGTAAGCAGGCTCGATTTAAACAGTAGATACAAGGAGATGTTGATCATTGTAAGCAGTGGCCATCACCGACTTGTTATGCCTGATTCTACGACGTCAACAATCTCAGCTACGGTTCACGCTTTTGCAGCCCGAGCGACGTCGCGACTGAAAATTGCGAGCAAAATCTCATCATGCGAATCAGGCTTTAGCGTACATTCTGCGGCATCCACACGGAATGATTCGTCCACATGTCACATTATTCACGCGAAGTTTTGCGGTGTAACGAGCCTCAGTAATTTCCCTGAGGCCGCTCAGGTAGTCAGACATTGCCTGGAAGGAGTAGAATCAACAATTCGAACGCGAAAAAGGACAGGGGAACTCACACCGACGCCGACAACATTGTCCTCCAGTGGTTTGTTAATGGGCGACGGCGAGCTTCTTGCCCACACTTCACCGCGTATGCGCGGCGCCGGTGGCGTCCGCTAAGGGCGCTCCGGTTTGTTTGTAAACATGAGTTGGTGTATATGGCAACAAAATCAAACCCCACTCAACACGTGGAATTCCGAAATTTCCTGAACCTTGCTCTTTTCGGTTAACCGCTGCCGACGGCCAGAGCTTCAGGCAGAACGGCCCGTGAACCAGGCGGCCGTAAACATGTCAAAGAAAGACACGGACCATGTCAATGGACACCCCTTGCGGGAGTCTTCGTGACCCACTTCGAGGGAAAGCCATCAAACGCCTCGCAGCAGCGGACAGTGACCGACTAGACTGGGGGATCCGCGAAGGGGCCCCAAAACAAAATAAAGCCGCGAAGGCATAACTTCGCGACACTATCACAGCGGCTTGTCTCATTTTTCTACAAATTGTGACGCACGCTGCAGGCCAAAAGCCCCATCCACACCTCTGCTACCGTCCACGCCTTTGCAATCAGAGCGGCGTCGCGACTGACAATGCACCGAGAAATCGAGGGAGAGGATAAGACGAGAGCTCTCGGGGAAGTCAGAACGCTGAGTTCTGGTTCAAATGATTAGTGAGTAGACCCAAAGTCTAGATGCCTTTGTCTCAACTGGACACGTCGAACGCGTTCGGATGCGAGAGCCAAACGCCAGACGCCAGCGTTCCGCGTTTTAACGGGTTCGACAGGTTCAGTGCAAGCAAAGGTCATTCCGAAAAGAGCTCGGCGTTCTGACGTTCTCGCTCCACCCGCGCGCACTCGTCTCCTCCTCTCCCCAGTTTCTCGGCGCATACCGCTGCGACGAGCTAGCGGCTCTCCTCGTCCCTCGTAGCTCAGAGAACGCCTTTCGTGCGATGCATTCCCAGGTCGATCTTCGTCCCTGTATTCGGGAATAATGCGATTCAAAGTCGCTAACGACCTTTTCTATACTATTGGCCTTTGCCAACATATTTTAATGCTCAGATGTCTGACGAACTCTCGCATTTTTCGCAAATATGATTTGGCCTGATTGCCCCGACAGCGTGGCAAGGAGACCTAGAGGGTTTCAGTCATTGCCCTACCCAGGTCATCCCAGCCCTAATTGGTGGTCATGATCCATGGGAAATAGGGAGCTTTAAAACCTGTTGGAGAGGAAGCCATCTCTTCAGGTTATTCACCTCTAAGTGGCCATTAGTGAATGAGGTGCTCCAATGTGTCCTTTGAGTAAATCCAAGAAACATTTATTTAAAACTTCGAGAGGCAAGCAACTTGCAAGTAACAAAAAAATTAACAAATAATTTGTAATAAAACAACATCCAGCATCGGTGTACTCTCATTCATTTATTTCAGGCGTAACAAACGGCAGCTGTACTTGCAGTTTCAAGTGGATGCGCTCTTGGTAAACTCTCCAAGTTGCAGGAAGTGCTAGCCCGACAGGTTCGAACAACTACAGATGTCTGGGAGGTAACATGGGGTTACCGGCCTTCAGGGACTGTGACGCACCGACAGCAAGATACTTTGCGCAACACCGGTCCGAGACTTGGGATGGATTCCAACAAGGCGCATCACTGACATAACCTGCATCAGTTAATTACGAAGCTCCCGTCAAGCTCCCGTTCACGCTGAGACCCTGAGGAGGGACCATCATGTTCAGGGACGGCTTACATGCTACATTTACTGTCTGACAATATGTGCCATCTAGAACTTCTCCTACCATACATATTCGAAATGTCGCTGGCGTGCACAAACATTTAGAGCTGACAGAAAATTGTACTAGATGGATGTAGTGCATACTGTAAAGACACTAAAATCGTAGTATACCAGGTAAGCGTGGGTCGCAATTGTACAAGTAAACAAGATTGCACTGCAAAGAATTGAGCCTAAAAGGACCATGAAACGACATTTTTTACTTTAGCGAAATAACCTTTACATTAAAACATTTAATGTTCACTGAACGCCGAACTGGCATCTGTTTTCGTTTTGGTTCAATAATTTCTACATGAAAAATTAATGAAATACTGAGTTGTTCTTCCTCTCCAACTAACCGCAAAACAAGCCGCGGCATTATTTTAACGGTCGTGACATACTCTGGAACTGGAATCGGAAGTCCTCTCGGCATAGGAGACTGAGCTTTACCACGGGGTTTTACTGCACTGATGGCACCGATGCCACCAACATATTCTCTGAATCGGCGCCTCTCATCACCGCGATAGCAATGGAGACATCGCAGCTGAGCGAAAATTCAAGTAGATATTTTGTGCTAAAGCGAGAGCATGGGACTGATACCATACGCCAATACACATGTTGGAAAGTGCGGCGAGTCTACCGACGAAGACTCCAGTTCCTCCTCGGAATCGGACGACAACAAGTAGTGGCGACTCCAATGTACGGAATGTTCCGAGTATACACGGATGACCTCAGACTTGGGGTCCCTCAAACCGATGAGCCTGCACCACGTGCTTCAACATGGTTCCTCGAACGGCAAGCGGTGAAACTGCAACCGTTTCTTTTTAAGCTCCGGACTGCACAAACTGTAATTCCGGCACTTGCAACGAGCGCGTTAGCTACGACTGCGTCCGTTGTGACTGGAGCAACCGGAGCAACCGCTCTGCGCCGTGCGTTCACACTTCTGCAACCACTGCAACGCAGCAGGTCGTCTGCACGACGGCCACTTCTCCGCCGCTGTCAGCTGTTTCCGAGGTGCCTCTAAAAAGGAGGGGACGTGCTGTTACTCACTGGCGTCGCAGAAAATGGACAGTTTTCTATGGGCCCTAGATTTATTAATTTTTATTTTGTCAGGATAGGCTCACAGGCTAGAGTGGATGAAAATAAAAAATCAAAAGTTGCAGTGGGCTGTCTTGGACGATAACGACTTTAACACGCAACATTACCGATAGTACAAATCTCGACACACGCGTTTTATACGATTGCAAAATACGATGTAATCTTAGCATCGATATATCAATGCAGTAGCGTTCAGGAACGCTAACACTAATCACTTTTTTCGAGTGATAAAAACGCGTCAAAATTCGCCTACTTTATTTACGCATTTAAATACATTATGCACCAGTAATAGCTTGAGCTTGAGGACACGCATGGAATGCGCAAAATAAGAAATCCGGGCGGTGTTCGCGGACACAAATGTTAAGAAAGCACCACTGTAGTCGAGGTAAACAACCACGATGGCACACGTGCGTTTCTGCTGTCCTGAGGGTGCTGCCACAAGATCGCAGCACGAGTAGATGGATCTTCCTGTCTAGGACGTGCTGGGTTATCATCGCGACACATGACGAGGATTCAGTCAAGGATAGCGCTCTACGCGGAACGATGAGCTTCCACTACGCCAACCACGTCGATGATCACCACCGAACGTCATGCTTTTCAACGGATAGCAGGAACCGCGACCGGCATGCAACGCACGCGGCCGAGCTCTCCTCAGCAGACGACGCTCGTAGGTTCACGGCGCAGGCGCACTCTGATCTTTCTCTTGCTTTCATTACTACGCGATACATGGTGCATAGCTCCGAGCATTATTAAATTCAACAA
>JAZHYW010035563.1:0-22998 GCA_037355805.1 Ixodes ricinus
TTCTTTATTGATTTTGCAGGCCGTGGCCGGCAGGGCGGTAGAGGAAAAAGGCATTACTGCCTGACGAGCCCTCTCCGCCCGTTTACAGTTCGACAGCATTGAAGAAAACACACACAAAAAAAACACAAGAATAAACATCATATGATAGAAATGAACACTTTAAAATACAACAAAGTGCTATACCGATGACTGGACACACTTATTCTATCAGAAAAAATAGTTGACACAATACACGAGCAAACATCACAAAAAGCACGCACATACAAAGGGGATTACACTATCCTAAAACATTTACCCTGAAACAGGTTTCGTCTATACAAAAAAAAAAGTTTACATAACAAAAATAGAAGCACTCTATATGTACCAAAAATACAGGCATTAATCATTTACATGTATTCATAGCAGCACATCCGGCAACACAACAAGAGTATTCACAGGTTATATGCAGTTACTCGATATAATGCCTGATTGCGTACCTATTAATTTTTAAAAGCTATGTTTTTACTTATGAGAACACGTTTGACATTGGTTTTATATTTAAGAAAACTGTCTGAATAATTACATTCTCCTTCCAAGGTATTGAGAAGACCGGTTATTTGGTAGTTAAGTTTTTGCATGCCATAATTCGTTCGAATCCTAGGCATTGGTCTTTTCGTATGCCGAAAAGAGTAGGCTTTATCGTCCCGAGTTTTACTGAATTCTACGTAGAGCTTATTTTTATGAATAAATTTTGCTAATGTAAAATAATAAACCTGGTCCGCTTTCAGCATATTGTGTATTTCATAATGCGGCTCACAGTGAAAGTCCTGTATGTTTCCATGATAGTCAGCATACATACGTAGAACTTTATTCTGTAACACTGATAGTTGATGATAGTTTCCGTTTGTTGTGGTACCCCAGACCAAAATGCCATATGAAAGGTGGGAATAGAACAAGGAATGATACAAGCACTTTTTTAGCCAGAGCGGAATTAAGTTTGCGATTCTGTACATGCACCCAATAGCTCTGGATAGTTGCGTTTTGATGTGACTAACGTGTGCATTCCACGTGAGCTCTTCATGGAACCAAACGCCAAGAAATTTTTGTTCTTTTACTTGCTCTAGGGTTGTATTTTTAAATTCTATTTTGAGAGCGTCATTATCCCGCTTGTTTATAGGCCTGAATATTACATATTTGGTTTTGGATTCGTTAAGCTGTAATTTATTTGTTGTTAACCACTCAGACAAATTGACCAAGTATCTGTTGGTCATTTCTTCGAGCTGTTGTTTGTTCGTACCAGTGAAAAAAACGTTCGTGTCGTCTGCATACATAACTACGTTCGGAGAACCGGGAATATTGACAAGATCATTAATATATATCAAGAACAATAACGGTCCCATAATAGAGCCCTGCGGGACACCGTATCTAATTACCAATTTATTTGACGACATTTCTTCAATTTTAACATATTGATACCGATTTTCTAGATAACTTTGTAGTAATTGTAAAGCAACTCCGCGTATACCACAGTACTCAAGTTTTCTTAGTAAAATATCGTGCTGCACAGTATCAAACGCCTTTCTAAGGTCTAAAAAAAGGCCAAGTGTGTATAACCTGTTCTCTATGTTATCTATAATTGTATCTTTTATATGAAGAAGGGCTTGATCAGTAGATCTGTTTTTCTGGAAGCCATACTGTGCTTTAGTTATTGTATTATGTTTTGCGAAAAGTTTTCAAGCCTGTTGACAATGGCACGCTCGAATATTTTAGATAAAATTGGTAAGACCGAGATTGGCCTGTAGTTTTGAATAACGGTCTCATCACCACCCTTGTGGATTGGGGTAACTCTAGCAATTTTTAGTTTATCAGGAAATGTACCCTTAATAAACATCTGATTAATTAAATATGAGATGATTGGGCTTAGTGTCAATGATGCATTCTTAATAGGAAGAGATTTTATTTCATCAAAGCCGGCGGCAGCGCAATTTTTTAGATTTGCAATCATCCCATCTACTTCGCTCGGTGTCGTGGGAAAAACATAATGGAACTTAAAGACGCAGTTGCGTACCGTGTTGATTCGAAATTTGTCACGTTTGGTAATTCTGCACAAACACCCACAGTTGTGAAATACTCATTAATTGTATCTACAAGCTCTTGACCAGTAATCCTTATGTCCCCTATTTTGATCTCTTGCACTGGCCTACGCATGCTTTCTCTTCCCGACAAGGAGTTAACCGTTTCCCACACCTTTCTCGGTTCGTTATAGATATCTGAAAATTTTTGGATATGATAGTCTTTCTTTGCTTTTTTTAGACGAGCATTCAAATTATTTCTTATTTTTTTATATTCGGCTAGTACACTAGAATCGCGGTGCTTGATAAATTTATGATACATACGGTCTTTTTTCTTAATATCTTTATATAATGCAGCGCTAATCCATGGTTTTCTTATTTTTTTGTTCCGAACACTGGATGTAACCAACGGAAAGGCTGCGTCGTAGCATAGGTGCAGTTTGTAATGAAAGACGTTGTAAGCTCTGTTTAAGTCATCCTGTTCGAAAACGTCTTGCCAGTTCATTTCGGTGACCAATTCACGAAAATGTTGAAGTGATTCATCATTTATTTTTCTTAACACGTGCCGTTTTTTGTTATTATCATTGTGGGCGTGTTTGATAGTCGTCAAACAGAAAATGGGCATGTGGTCACTGATATCGTGTGGTATTACGCCAGGCATTATATCGGCTGTGTTTATATTCGTTACACATACGTCAATTGATGTTGCACTCGTTGCGGTTACTCTAGTGGGCATGGTTATCGCGTTGGTACAATTGTAAGAAAGTAGTAGATTCTGGAACCTTCCCGCCACTGATTCGTCGGATAAGGTATTAATGTTTACATCGCCCATAACAAAAAAAGGCAGATATAAATTCCCCAAAAAAGCTAGAATATTTTCGAAAAAGTCAAGAAAATGATTAACGTTTCCCGAAGGTGGTCTGTACACAACAACAACAATAGCATTCCCTGTGTTTACCGCCATACATTCAACGTTCGTATCCATCACTGATAATTCATTTAAAGCAATAATAGAATGTTGTTCTTTTACATAAATCGCTATTCCACCTCCTCTTTTACCTTCTCTAACCATGCCAGTTCCCTTGTAGCCCGATAGAGGCGGTAGTTGGTCGTTACGAGTCAGCCAGGTTTCCGTGAAAATGATGGCATCAAAACTAAATCCCATGGAGTTCAGAAATAGCTCAAGTGGATCTTGCTTGCCCTTCATGCTGCGCATGTTCATATGAAGTGCAGAAAAATTGGGTTTGTAGTTCTTTAAACTGTGTCTAAAAGAAGGTAGGTCATATAATTTACACTGTATAAATGGGTGTGCATCCATTACAGGAAATGTCAACACTCAAACGAGCCCGGTGAACGAGGGTGTTATGCCGTCATTTTTTCCACATCCTCCTGGCAGTCAATCTTAATTGGATTAGTGCCCTCATTTCGACGTGCGTAGACCTTTCCACCAGACGTCCATACATATTTCCAGCCTGTAACTCGTTTGCGGGCAACCGCGGCACCCAAGAGCTGTTTTTTCTGCCGTGTTAGGTGTTCATTCACGTAGACTGGACGTCTTACATTTGTGAACCCTAGTGCTGAGGTATCAGTCCTCTTCTTTTTTGCTTTTGCCAGTACGGCATTTCGCGTCGTTCGGCGAGTGAAACGTACGATTATGTTTTTTTCAGTGTCTTTTGCAGTGGGTACCCTGTGGCATATATCAATGTCGGAGTCCAGGACAGGCTCCCCAAAACTTCACAGAGTTTTTTAACAATTTCGGAAGGATCGCCCTCGAGAGGCACCCCTTTACCTCCAGGTTATTAGCCCTTTGGTACTGTTCCAGTTCGTCAACCTTAAGCGTCAATGCCTTGTTCTCTACTTGTAGGTTGCGGTTTGACTCTGTGAGTTGCTTCACCTCCTTTCTCAGTCCCTTCAGTTCAGCTGTGATCGCTTTAACCTCATCGTATATATCACTCGAGTACTTTACACTCTCTTTCAAACCGCGCATCTCAGCTCTGATTTCACGACGCAAGTCATCTATAGCCTTCACATATTCGCTTTGCTCTTTCCCGTCCTTGGTCATGACAAACAATCAGGAAACACACTCAAGACAAGCAGGCAAAATGCTGTGTTCGGCAGCGAGGCACAACAAAAACAGTAAGAAAGACAACTATCGTTACAAAGCCTCACCTGTAAACAGGTTAAAAGTTCGTCGTCAGATACTGCTGCGTGTGCTCCCGCTGCCGAACTGAGCCAGTGCCCTGTTGCGCCTGGCCTTTTGTAGACGTCCGGTGATGGCGCCTCCTGGTGGTGTCCCTGATCGACACGTGCTCCCGCTACGGAATTGCGCGTGGTCCACCGTGGTGCGCGTGTTATCAGTGCCGGCCTGCAGCTCCGTGATGAACAGCGAGATGACGTTGTCGTCCGTTGCGGCTGTAAACAGGTTAAAAGTTCGTCGTCAGATACTGCTGCGTGTGCTCCCGCTGCCGAACTGAGTCATCCCCCAGGCAGATGCGTACACTGCCCTCCACTGTTAATACGAACACGATAGAATCGCTTTTATTTGCAGTTTATTTCTTTGACCGCTATCGAGAGAGCTGAAATTTCGTCGCTCACATAAGTGCCCCAAAAGAGCGCTTTATTCCACACCAATAGGTTGATGCCAGCCCCTCGAATTTAAGGTGAAAAATTAAAAAGATAGGATTGATTGTTCCCACTAACGGTGTCGCGCAGTGTACATAAACACTAAGGTACCCTATCACAAACCGAAGCATACGAAGAAGAAACAACTAATTTCATTGGGAAAACAAAAAAGTAGAGATATAAATGTAGCACTCATTTCCGCTAATCTGCACTGTCTTGCTGCCTAAAGTAACCTAACAAAATATCTGTCCGTTTGCCGACTGCTTGCATAGAAAAATCGAGCCCCATGGCTTAGACAAGGCAGCACCTGTTCCCACCGTTCATGGGCCGTGAAAGGATTGCGGCCAGCGATTTCCCGAAGCAGCCAGAGGTTCTCGACCACCGTGAAACGTTTTCTGGAGGACGCCGTTTCAAACAAAGTCTGCGCAGCCATCTTAGTGCAGCGAGGTTCCTAACGGTCAAGCGCGCTCCCAAGCATGCTTTATAGTGGCGAGCGCCCATTTCAAATTCCCTTAAAAAACAAAAACAAAAAAAACACACCATTTACTGAAGTTTTATTAAGAGTGGAACGCGCTTCCTAAAATGGCGAGGAAAGCGGAGCTGACGCTTCACGCTCAAGTCCCTGAGCGGGTCGCGCATGCGCGATGGCGACTCCGCTTCTCATAGAGCGGAGCGAGAAGGCGAAAAGGGTCTACTAAAACCAAATACAATACATTCCACTCCGCTCATTTGCATTAGACAGAACGCCTACAGCGCCGAATCCAGCCCTAACGGAGTAGAGGTCCACGTCAGTCCACGCGCATGTGCACGTGGATTTTCGCGGCGGCCGCGGCGGTGTCGTCACGATTCCACCAAAAGCCCCTTCATGTTTCCAAAGTAGCGCAAGGTGCGTCGATGCACGAGGCACGCGCAACGTGCAACCCTTGGGTAGATCATGGCGGCACAGCGTCGATGCACGTGCCGCGACCACTATACTCTGTTTCAGCTTGTGTTGTACTGCAGCAAAGGCTACAAGCGCGAGCTCCTTGCTCTAAAGCACATCTCGGCGGCACACGCTTTCGTGCACCAAGGAGAGCTGTCAACGCTATGAGCTCGCGCTTCTAGCCTTCGCTGCTGTACAAGATAAGGTGAAACGAAGTATAGAAGTGGCGCGCGGCACGTGTCTCGAGCATTTCCACAACAATGAATTTGGTATGTAGAACAACCATCGTCATTATTATCATTTACCACCGAGACCTCCCCGACGATAGATGGCTCTCGCCAAGCCCAGAGAACCTATCCGCGCCGATCCCATTGTATTTGAGAGTAGTGGAATGTATTCCCCCTAGTAAAGTATTTGCTAAAACTCTCTAATGGCTCTAGGCCACGGTACTCTAGGTCGGACCGGCTCCATCGTCCCAGCCTCGCGCAGCACGCTCTGTCACTCGCCAGCTCGTGTCGCTCGGCCAACCGCTTGTCACGTGCCCTCCGCCCTGTCGTCTGCCACTTTCGTCTCCCACACTCTGTCCACCTCAAGGCACTGGCTTCGGAGGACTTCCGGTACTCAGGGATCTCATGGGCCTCAGGTAGAAGTTCTTCCAAATGGCAGCCATGGTGTATTCATCGACGGATTGGGATGACAGAGCTGAACGCTGTGGTCGGGGCCGTCTGATGTGTGCCGCTATCGGTGTTGTCGGGGTAACCGAGTTGTAGCCTCCCAAAGCGGCGTAGGGGATCGTAGAAACCTCGGCGACGGACTTTCTTGGTGCCGGTTTCAGCTGGCTCTTCTAGCGAAGCCGCGGCAGACAATGTCGACTGCCTCCTGTCCGTCGTTCGCTGTCCCATTGACCATGATGCAGCAGGGGGCCTGCTCTAAGGTAGCCTACTCTGACGCGGACGGACCTGCCCCGTTCTGCGTGGATGTTGCCCAGGGCATAGAACTGCCCTCGTTCCTCAGGCTCGTCGAGCCCAAGAAGCCCCTTCGACTTTTCCCCGTTCCGCCGGCTGGTCACCGTCGGTGCCTTCGTCCCTATGAACGGTTACCCTGGAGGTCTACCAGGCGCAACCAGTGTCAGCCACCCTGAGCACTTGGGAAAACGGATGCGCCCGTGTTCTTTTCCGATGAACTTCCTGAGTGACGCCGTCTATAGCTGTCTTTACGGGTTGTCATTCCGAACCGAACAAAGTGTTATAACCAAAAACAACGAACAAACACTCTGCCGCAGACTGTGACAGTGGCAGTCTCTACTGCAAAATTGCTTGCTGATGGAGTCATGTACCGTGCAACTAACTCGACGAATCCGCAATCCGGAGCTCGCTCCTGGGTTGAACGGAAAAGAGGACTTCCTGTGTCCTACCGCAACCTCAAGTCAATTATTCCCCCTTCGCGACGGCAGTATCCCTTCAAGTCAGCGATGTGAACCTCACCGAAGTCTACGTTTGTATCTCGCCGAGTAAGCCTAGAAGTAGGCACGACGCTCGCTTCTTTCCCTCGAATGGGGCCCTCTCACCTCGGAGCAAGCTATGCGGCAAAACCACTAGCTGCGTTCCTCAGAGGGTGAGTTTCCCTCAGGACTAGTAAACGATGGCGTGAACCCAGTCGAACTGTTGCGCGATCGAAGGGATTCAAGGCCCGCGGTGGGATGGTCGATCCATACCCGCGTTCCGCCACGGGCGCGTATACAGTGTGCGGCTCGATGTAAGCTTCAGCGTCCCCTCCCGTCCATGTGCATCCGGGCTTGAGCACCCGCAGACTTTTCCCAGGGGTTGCTGGGCAGTATTCGGAGCCCCCATGCATTTGGCTCAAAACCTACTGACCAATGCCTGCCCCCACCCTTCGCGTTCCCGTTCTTGCTCAGCTCTGCCAAGCCACGTATTTAGATAAGGGCAAGGACGTGGCTCTGTTTTTGTTAGTGCTGATTACCCACCCAAACACGGCACACCTTCGCACACGAAATTCAAGAAAAAAAAGTGTAAGAAAACCGCGGACGACACGGCAGATTCGAGAAAATGGGGGAAAAAAGTCGGCGCCTGCGGCCTACATAGATCAGTCATGGATATCCCCTCTCTTCCTGTGCTTGGTCGTTTTCCTGGACTCTCTCAAACTGCCCTCGCGGGTTGGCCATGCGGGGGAACGCGCAGCGCACTGTTATTAAAGCTAAAGTATTAACTGTCCCATGGAGCGAACCGACGTCATCAGCTTTGAAGCCGCGCCGAACGGCACCTTAAGTTCCCTGTCCCGGTGGAGCGAAGTGAAGCCGCGATCTAATGGATAGGCTACCGTTGGCCGGCGCGCGTCATAGTTTCAAGGAACGAGGCTCCCAATGCCTCTCACGCGACCTAGTTTCAAAAAACGCCACCAGTAAAGCCCTCTTCATGGCGCCGCAGCGCGCGGGCGGCCCGGCCGCTTATAAGAGGTGCGGGCCTGGCTGCACAGCCCGCTCGGGCAAACTCCGGAGAGGCGGCACGGCCAACTCAGCGCGACACGACCAAACACGAGAGCGTGCGCAGGGGCTACCTGGGCAGTAGAGAAACGTCGTCGTCCACACACCTACGCCGCAGACGCACTAAGGGAATTTGACGACACGATGGCGCTTAAGACAATGACAAAAGGGAGACTAGACAACACGGAGCGCTACTTCAACTGTTTATTTTTGAAAAGGGGGAACATAAATACACTCAAACCGCTTCACCTCAGCCAATCCTAGGCCTCATCGTTGCCCGCAAAAACGGTGAGGCCTGGGATTGGCTGAGGTGAAGCGGTTTGAGTGTATTTATGTTTCCCCTTTAAAAAAAAAAACAGTTGAAGTGGCGCTTCGTGTTGTCTAGTCTCCCCTTTGTCCTTGTCTTAAGCGCCATCATGTCGTCAGATTCCCAGTACCAACTAGCCCAACAATCTGCATTGGCACTAAGGGAGCGGAAGAATGACATTCATGCTTTCGCATTCACAACTCATAGGAAGTGCTTAGGTGCCCTCGGACTTTTTGTCCACCCATCCGGCCAACTTTTTCGTTTTTCTTCTATTTTGTGTAGTGATGTTTCCCAAAGAACACTATATTTTTTTCTGGCTCAGTACGGTTTTTTTAACTTTTTTACTTTTAATGCGATATCATTATTGAGGTACTACTCAAGATTTTCAGCTATGTACATTCTTGTCTCCTAATGCGCAGTAGGTGTGCGCAGTAGGTCATTTCAGCTCAGAGCGCTTGTCACCCCATTGTGCCAAGCGCATGCGGATCGGCAGTACGCTCCTCTTCCCATTCGCACCCTCTCCGAAGAACCTGACGGCCTTGACGTCACCCTCAACGTCATCCTAGAGGTCCTAGAGGTCGTCTTAGACGTCGTCTCTGAAGTCGTTCTTGGAGTCCTTGAGGTCGTCCTTGAGATCACCCTAGATGTCGTCCTTGATATTACCCTTGAAGTTTTCCCAGGGGTTGTCCTAGACGTCGTCTGACGTCGTCCTTGTGATCCTCCTAGAGACCGTCCTAGATGTCGTCTTAGAGGTCGTTCTAGATGTCGTCTCTGACGTCCACTAGAGCCTCGTCCTCGGCAATGACCTAAACGACGTCAAAGATGGCGTCTAGGACGACGTCGAGGACGATGTTCCAGGTGATGGACGTCGAGGACGACGTCCTAGAGGACGACGTTAAGAACGACGTCCAGGAGAACCTCAAGGACGACGTCTAGGGTGATTTGAAGGACGACAAAAATTTAGCGGGGAGTTTCCCGCTAAATTTAGCAGAAAATTCTCGTCCCGACTTATGCACCAAGTAAGTTTACCCGCTAAACTTGGCGGTGTGCAGCAATAAATGCTATCCCTTTTATAGATAATCACCCCTGTGTTTCCTACAAATTTGCCCGACCACCAATTTGCTGCCCTGCATTTTTGTTTGTTTACATACGTGTGCAACGCTAAAATAACCAGAGTATAATAAAGATTCAAAGTCTTACACTTTTATTCAATAAGGTAACAGACCGCTCCTTGATGCGTGGTTGCGGGGACCCAAGAAATTGGCTGTTTCTGAAAGGGAGCAGCCACCGGAAATACCAAGAAACGTCGGCACGGCATCAGTGGACCGTATCGTACCAAGTGTGACCCAGCATTTACAAAAATCTGGAAGGTATTTTTCTAGTTTTATGTGTGCGCGTCCGTTGCAAAGCAACAGGGGGATTGTCAAATCTTAGGTGGCAGCAACTGGATTGCAGGGAGTTTACGATGTTTCGTTGGCCCCATGAAATTACCGCATAAAACGGTTTTGTAATAGATTCCGAAGGTATTAATCACAGAGACGTAGTTAGATGGTGGAAATATTCAGTACATTTTGGGTTAGTTCACGTGAGCAAAACTTTAAAAAGTCCGAAACAATATATTCCTATATTTTGCGTGTGAACACCAAATAATATTTTTGACCACTGTGGCGTTTATTCTTGCGAGATGAAGGCTATGTTATGTAATATTGCATTTCATTTTTATTCCACCCGTTTTTCAGTCATAATAGACGCCTCAGTGGCCAACAATAATATTCGATAATTTCCCGAAAAAGCGATTCCGCAAGTAATTACCCATAAGAAAACGTTTTTTTTTTCGTTTTACGTAGAAGGTTTTTGTTTTAATTATTTCTAATAATGTATCCACCACGTTCGGGCACCTTTGTAGTAAATCGTAGGACGGTACATTAACAAGCCAATTTTCGTGGTCACTTCCAAAGGCTAACGACACATCGTAAACTCGGCAAAGTATGTTACATCCCCTGACCGCTTTTGGTGGGTTTGGGATTTAATTTAATCCAAAAGCATTGCATTGTAGTGACGTGTTCTAAAAAATGTTGTTTTCTTAACCTAGAAAAATAACTGTGCGTGTTCCTTGGTGGTTGGCATATTTTTATTCTGCTTAAATTAAAAAAAAATAATGGTCATTCATTTCTTCAAAAGGAAAGATTGTTGTAGAGGGCTGCTGCCTCGCATTTATAGCGCGCACTACACTCCCATTCGTCTAATTAAGATTTTTGAACGTGAAACAAAATATTCATTAACGCTGTCACTCAATAATGCGACAAATGATGGCCCTTGTCAACTGTTTTTTAAGTACCGATATGGCCACGAATCGATTGAGAGAGAACAGAATTAAAGTTCAGTGTTGTTCATTCTGTGCAATTCATTGAGCACGGCCTTCAAAATTGATAATTATAATAGACAAAGTTTGTCCTTCGTCGAAGCTCGTTTGTGTTGCACATTTCTGTGTCTTGTCAAAACGCTTCTAGGTTCCAGTGAATGATCTAAGACGCAAAGATGTTATCGAGTTAGTTAAAAGGTTTAAAAGCGCAAAAACAGACGGACGAAGAAAGAACACGTGCAACACAGACGGTCGCTAACTCTCAACTTCTTTGGCTGTGTGTGTTTTTGCGCATTTATACCTTTTAACGAACATTAACCAACCAGCCCAATCCAAATATTTAATACATGTTATCGAGCTTTCTTTCTTTTTTTAAAGCGCAGCTCTTAGGCGCCCGTTTCCGGTTTTCGCGGCGTCGACGTCGCCATCGGCGTAACCGCGCTAAATTTAGCGGGAAAATTGACGTCACATGACTTAAAAACAATTCAATTCTTCCCTAAATTTAGCGGGGAAAATAACGTCGAATGACTTAGTGTCACGTCATCTATGAACAAATTCAATTTCTCAGCTAGATTTAGCGGGAAAATTGACGTCACATGACCTCAACCGCAATTCAATTCCCCGCTAAATTTAACGGGAAAGTTGACGTCACGTGACCTCAACACCAAGTCAGTTTCCCCGCTAAATTTAGCAGGGAAAATGACGTCACATGACTTGGTGTCACGTCACCTATGAACGAATTCAGTTTCTCCGCTAGATTTAGCCAGAAAATTGACGTCACCTGTACTCAACAGCAATTCAGTTCCTCGCTAAATTTAGCGGGGAATTGAATTGCTGTTGAGGTCACGTGGCGTCTATTCTTCAGCTAAATTTAACGGGGAAACTGTGGGAGGAGGGGGTATGGCGGAGCAGGAGGAGAAAAGGAGGAGAATGAGGCAACACCTCCTAGAAGAGAAGGCCAGAGCGCTCCGAGTGGTTACGTCACAATGGCGGAGGAAGGAAGTCCATAGCGCAACTACGTGAGAAAAATTTTGTGGCATCGACCGCATCGACGTGAAAAAAACGTTTCTTGTCGAGCGGCGCGGGGTGTTCGTGAGCGTTTATCTGACATTAATATATGTTTTAAAAGCGCAGTATTGTACAATTTATTATATATATAATATAAACATAATATACAACGCGCTATCAAGGTTGAAAGTACTAATTTTTTTATTTATGATTATCCCCGTAACCGCGGGACTACGTGCAATCCCGCAGATCCCCACACTTTTCGAATGAACCGGTCCGCTGCGACGTTTTCTTCCCTCGTACGGGCTCCGATTCTGGTAAATTTACGTTGTGTGTGAGCTGCTGACTGTCTAAAAAGGAACCCTGAGACTTTGAGAAGGGAAGGGAACCGAAAAAAATCCAGTCATCGCTGCAGGGAGCGCACGCGAGCAAGAGATGGGTCGACGACGTTAAGCTGGTTAAGCCTCCCACACTGCTGCCGCCCGCTGCTCGTGTGTGTGTGTGTGTGTGGTTCTTTTGATCCTTCCTGTGGTTTCTTGATCGTCACCGCAGTCTCGGGTAGTTTTTTTTTGTGTTCGCTTGATACTACGGCATTTACGTGGATTCGCGGAACAAGTCCTGCTACGGTTTGAGTGACATATGTGGCAACCAGCCAACGATGACACTGGTCGATTATCGATAGACCTCTCTTTCGACAGAGAGAGACCTAAAGTTCGTGTTCAAATGTTTTCGCCACGGCTATTGTGGGACGTGTGGATACGATCGACAGGTGAGTAACAACTTATTTACGGGCTTTCTTGGTCATGTGGGACGCGAGTAAAGTGCTGCAGTCGGGTTGTTTTTTCGTTTTTGTTTTTCGTGACAGAATGGCATCTTGTTCGTCGTTATCCGTGTGCGGTTGCGTCGACATTTGTAAATATGCGTGGTAATATTCTAGTTTTCACTGGAAGGTGAATAACAAGTTTGTGTGATTATACAAAGTGCGTTGTTTGTGCTTATGTGTTTATTTATACTAATGTTATTTTATTGCCTTTACCGCTTTTATACTAGAATCTTAACTGTATTTAAGGTAATAGTATTATTGTATACAAAATAAGATATTTTGTTCTAAGGCAGCTCGAGCCCATAGGGAGAAGTAAATTAGTTGACTGTAAATAGTAAGTTTGGTACCCCTGCCACACGGAAAAGTTAATATATTTTCATTAAATGATATGGGACTTAATCAGCTCGCGGTCTTGAGTGATTATATGAGCGTCGCAAGCTGATTTGTCGACCCCATAATGTCATTCGATCGAAATTACATTACTTTTGCCGTGTGGCCGGGGTATGATGCAAGAATTCAGTCACTGCACGCGATAACATCGCTTACATGATCGTAAGTGACACTTGTCTAGCCGTGTCCGCGTTGACTACGTCTACCTGATTTTTAACTGTGATTTGTTTTGCTGTGTCCAATCACTGCGTGTCTCGCCATTTTGTCGAAGTATTTCTGTGTAAAATATGCATTCCTACAGCAATTATTGCGTGGCTCAATGTTTTCTCTTATACGCCTACCCCGTACCATTTCATCCCGATTATTTAGCGGTGTAATATTTTGCCCGTGTAATAAAATATTTTCGAGACCCGTTGCTATGTGCAGCTTTCATTTTAGCTAATAAGACACGCGTATGTGACTAAAAGCGCGTTACGACGGTCGATCCACGCGCGTTGCCTTCGCTTCGCCGCGCGCCCCCGATGGCCTTCCTTCGCGACGTCACGAGAAGAGCGCTACGGCCTTGTCTTCTAGGAGGTGTTGAATGAGGCGGAGGAGGAGGAAAAGGACGGTGAGGAGGAGGAGGAGAAGGGAGATGAGGAGAAAAAGTGGGGAAGGAGGAGGAGTGGGGAGGAGAAGGAGGGTAAGAGGAGGAGGAGAGAAGGAGGAAAGGGAGGACGAGGAGCAGAGGGAGGACGGTAGGAGAATAGAGGAGAGGGTACGAAGGAGGAGCAGGGGCATACCCTCCCTTCGTACCCTCTTTCCTCCTCCTCCTCAACAGCTGCTCTCTAATTCCGCGTTACAGAGATTTGTAAATTTACGATAGGGAAGAGGGACATTGAAGATAAACAGACAAGACAAGATTTCGACTTTCGACAAAACGTTTTGTTGAAAGCCGAAAGCCTGTCTTGTCTGTTTGTCTTCAATGTCCATCTTTCCTTATCGTAAATCAGAAACCAGCACGCTCAACCTTCTCCAGATTTGTAAACGTCCCATTTTTAAAAGCGCAGCCCTTAGGCGCTCGTTTCCGGCTTGAGCGGCGTCACCGTCGGCGTAACCGCGAGTCGAATTATGAGATGTTTCCCATAATGACGACACGAGGGCAACGATTTCCACTAAATTTGGCGTGAATGTTTTCCGCAAAATTTAGCGGCAAAAATTGTTTGCTAAATTTAGTGGGGAATTTTCCCGCTAAATTTAGCGGGGATGTGTTCCGCTAATTTTAGCTGAAAATTTTTAACGTCACACGTGACGTCATGTCTGACATCACACGTGACTGACCCTCTGTACCCTCCACTCGCCTCTTCTCCTCAGGAGCTGCGCTCTAATTCGGCATTACAGAGAATTGTTGAAGTCTTTCATTTTTCTGGTGCCGTTTTTACCTTTAAACTCACCCAAATGAGCGTCAGGGCTTGCTCTTATAAAGATCAGGCGTACATGTGCGAAAATAGTTGGTAGACCAGGAGTTCTCAAACTGTCTTCCGCGGGCTGGTTTTTTGGGTTCTGGGAGCACCCAAATGTAGGTTTTGCCTTCTTTTTTAATATATATTTGTACCCAAATACTCATATATGTACATTCTAGAGTAGTGCGAATATTTGAAACCTTCAAATATCGAAGTTAATAGCCCAATATTTTATTCGCACTGAATTGAATGGGACTATTTAGTAACTTAAATATATTTCGGAAGTATCTCAAACTTTGAAAATAGATCTGCCAAATTCCCGAGTCCCCGAAGAAACCAAGCTGCTTTTGCCGCAATGCCCCGGTGTTAGGCAGCGGAGCGTGACACCAACATGCCGTGCGAAACGGTGGTGCTTTCCCCGAGCGCGCCGGTGCAAAGCGCAGTATCGCTCACACAGTGATTCTGTAAACTTTTGGCTATTTTTTTAAAATAGTCTAGGCATTCAATTTACACTTTTGTGTTTTCGTTCCTAGTCCTTCGTCCTTCACCCCCGGTGATGGTGGCACGGTCGTACTAGCTAAGGTTTTAGTAGACCTGTTTTGTGCGCCCGCTCCGCTCTACAGAGCGGCACAATCACCACTGCGTATGGGCGGCCGCTTTGAGATTTGACCGTAGCCGGCTGCGCATGCGTAGTTGAACATGCTCATGAGCGGAGCGGAAAGAGAAAACGATCAACTAAAACTCTCTACTGTCTTCTCAGCGCGAAGCGGTTTGCCATGACACAGATAAAGTGGGTCGCCAGTCTCTAGCAAGATTCCAACCAGCGAAGAACTACAAATTCTCAAAGAAGAAAAGCGTCAGAACATGCCAATACTCCTGGCTTTATTACATTGAATACCGCAATGTTGTTATTTGCCATTTAGATGTTGTTATATCTTATTTAGAAAGAGGGAGACCACTCTGCCCCAGTTTTATGAAAACTGGGTTTTCAAACTGGAGGAAAGCGATCGAAAGATTCCGCGGTCGCAAGGAGAGTCAGCTACCACATCGAATCCGTTTCGTATCTCGAGACGAAGAAGGAAGGCTTGGCCGTTATTAGACTCCCTCACCGGGGTGCACGCAAGGAGGAGGCAAGAAGAAGCACCGAGCTGCGCTGCATTGGACAATCAGTTCGGTGCGATATACCTTTGCTGCACTGGCCAGGCTTCGGCAAGGCCGCACCAAACAAGAAGGTAACTTGATCGAGCTGCTGAACGAGAGATCAGGTGATATATCTGCGCTAAATACGTGGCTGACTCCAAGCAGACAGGTGGCTAAGTGGAGACATCCAAAGTGAGATGATTTAAATCACGGCGGAGGCCGATCCAGCGCAACCTACGGAGCTGCGATAAATACGAGTTCTCTTTTCAAGCATCATTTCTGGTGGAACGACAGACGTCCACGGGAGACCTGATGCAGTTCGCGCTGTGTTTCTTGCGTGTTGGGTGAACAGAGAGTAACAAAAGGGCACGAGTATTTCATCGGTGCATACGAATCTAGTCGACACAAAGTCCGAAGAATACATTTTCAGTAAGCCTTGAAGCGACAGTGATCTAAGCGTCTGGGCTTTAGCATGACGAACGGCGAGAAATGAGCTTCGGATAGAGCTGCAAACATGATCGGGTCAGCTTTTCTGAAGTGCAAAAAAAAAAAGATTACAATGTCTCAGCCAAAAGTCAGTCTACACTCATTGCAGTAGCCACTCTCTTGATCTGGTCTCTACAAGTTGCTCGGCCTAGGCAATGAACTGGAGGGCCGACGCGCTGACATCCTGTGAAAGACGTTCTTCGAACATCATCCTGAATTCAGCAAAAAGAAAGAGTGTTTACACCAACGTCGTTCCTCCTTCCATGGGGAACATTTGAATGCGTGGTCCACCACCAGCCACCCTGCTTTCTTTGCGTGCGAGGCGATGGGTGGTTCGGAGTGAGATCTGAGCTAGAGGTTCCTCGAGTACTGCGAACGAGTTGGAGCGACGACCTGGGAACTCGGTCCGTCTCTCCGTGGCGCAGATTCGAGATTGACCGGAAAGCGGCTACGAAAGATATGAGAAAGTACCCTGGGTAACCTCAAAGCAGCCGTTGGAGCAAACGTGGCGACCGCAGTTTTCGGGCCATGCGAAGAACTCGCAGGGACGCTGGAAGGCATTCACATCGGCGCCACTGGAGCCAAACAAGCTGCGAGGATCCTCACACAAACCCCGACACACCTAAGGCCGGATGTCGGTTTTGAAAGCATTTGGGAGGAGTCCAGACGCTGCGAAGAAATTTGGCTTTTGCTAAATCACCTAGCAAACTATCACCGAGGGCGGCAAACCCCCGGCACGATTGAACAATTCAGTAGGCCAGCAAGACCTGCAGTGCCTGATACAATGTCAAGGTTGAGGAAGGAGTATTTTGCGGCGATTGGACTGCGCTCACATGCGAAATCAACAGAAGGTTTGACCAGCCCGGCATGGAGAGACTGGACTAGCGACGGTAAGAAACGTTCTGATTTTCACAGCTGCTGGACAGCATTCCGTGCGTAGCGTCTGAGAGATGAACTCGGCTCTAACGCCTCTGACTTTGTGCAAGAATGGCTTGGGGCGCAGCTCATGCCCCTTCCCACCCTATCGCAAAGCTGCTACAAATGAAAAAAAGTTGAAACTGTGGTACAAGTTCCCGCGAAAAGTTTCCAGACAGTGCGCGACCTCCTTGACCAGGTGGTAGCCTGGGTGAAACCCTTATTGATGGTGCCTGAGTCGTGCCGCCCCAAGAGAGGCGTCCGTCAGTGCCCTCGAGAAAGTCCAAACATGTCTGCGAAAACGGATGCGCACACGCGTCTCGGCCACAGCTGCTTCTGCTTTTACGTGCATAAGGAGAATACCAGGGAGCTTGATTTGAACGCTTTGATGGCAATATTCGTCTCCAGAACCGCCGAGCGATGAGCTACGTTTGGCGTGGTTCCGGCAACTATGCGTCAAGGAACCATTTCCAAGTTGATCTGTGTGCATTGGTTCTTGCCCAAAGAATAGGGGCGTCTAGATAAAACCAACTCTTTTGGCAATGTGTGCCAATTTCTGTAGCCAGGTTACTACCCGCCTAATATTCGCGATTGAAGAATGCCTATATTATCTTTATTTTTCGGCAAGTACAATTATCAAAGCTGCCAGAAAAAAATGAATTAAGAAAACTCTTCTGCAACTCATCCAAAGGCAATACAAGCTGCTACATGATTCTTAGAACAAGCGTCGACATACCCAGAAGTGAATTGGCTGGGCATTCCTCGGCGATATATACACTATAGGATGCACCATTGTTCTACAGTGTCGATGTGAAACGGAGCGAAAAAATTGGCCGCCTGCCACGTAGTGAGCTCACATTTGCATCGAATTAGCATATTTTAGTCGTGCACGGAGTTCTTGAAGAAGTTTAGCGGAGTAACTTCGTTCCTGTGAATGTTAGGCATAGCTCCGTTCTATTGAAGTTCAAAGTACAGACGACCGCGTCCACCGTCGGCAAACTGGATCTATATGGCAGACGAGTTTTTGAAAAATTTACAAGAGTGTTGTTTTAACTTTTCACCGCCGAACTGTTTCCACAGGAATGGGCGTCACGCAATTAAAATACAGCAGAAAATGTAGAGCTCTCTAGGTGGAGGCGCCCGATTTTCGAGTTGCATTTTACATCGACACCGCAGATAGACACCACCGTATCGCTACTACTATTGGATCAGAATGGTGTCAACATCTTCATTGCTTCTTGACAAAGAATTTCGGATGAATTTTATGGACACACGGTATAGGTAGTGATAATAAGCCTTCTACAAACAGTAAAATATTGGTAATTGTTTGTTCAGTTTTAAGCTGTTTAATCCCCTCTTTTATTTCGATCACTAACCCCGCCCCTTCCTCCCCCTTCCTCCCCCCGCCGCCCTACGAAAATGCACTTCCGGGCAGGGGCGGATGCAAGTTTTCCCGGGGGGGGGGGGGAAAACGTGCTGGTCAGCGTACCATATGTTTAGGAACCCCCCCCCCTCTCCTTCGTTTTACGCCTAAATTTTACACATGTAGAAATCAAGAGGGGAGTCAGGACATCCGGACCCCCCTCTAAGTCCGCCCACTTCCAGGGTCGTTAGCGGTATTGTCGAAGGAACTTTTTCATGAAAGGATACAAAGTACTGGCCTGCAGAGTTCCAAGTGGCTGAACTCCGCCGGACGATAAAATTGTTGTATCCTTGGAAATCTAAAAATGAGCACTCGCTCAATCCGGGTGAGTTTGTTGTATAATATATGAACGTTCTGAGACACAAAAGAAAGATGAAGAAACAACAAGACAGGATACAGAAAAAGAAGAAGCGAATGGAAGACGCGACCTATGAGCAGGTGTCTAGAATGGCGAAGTGTGATTACCGCGCCGTCCGGCTCTGAAGCCACTCCGCGATGCCCCGGCGAAAAAGGTCTAGGTGGCGCTGATCACCGTTTACACGTCCGCGCGCTACAAAGTCGTCTGCTCTCCGCGCAGTAAATCGCTGAAGTTTGGTGACATGACTGTAAAATCCGCTGCGTTTTTTGAGCGACTTGCACATGTATACAGCGCCTTTGGTTGTACAGCGTACCGGTCATGCTTATGTGAACAGATAATTTCGTAGGGCGACCTTTCTCCCCGTTAATTTCATTGTTCCTGATTGCTTCCGGATCTCGCGCATATTTTGCATGCTTTTTTAGCCTGCTGACGCTGTGATAATTTTAGGAGCCCCGACTGCGATCGTGGGCACCATGAAATTTTCGGCGTTTAGCTGACACGGGCATGAGGTAATCTCTTTTAAAAAGGATGCCTTTCGCATAGCACGTGTCGCACTATGAGGAATAGCCAGCAGGTTCGCTTCGGACCGAACGATCGCGTTATTTGAATACGGTGTGATGAAAGTTGTTTATTTGTTTAGTTATTTATCGGACATCCGATGATTGATTGTAGGGTTTAACGCGCCGATGCAACGCAGGCGATTAGGCGCGCCGTAGTGGAGGGCTCCGGATTAATTTTGACCACCTGGGGATCTTTAACGTGCATCGCAATCTCGCACATTTACCTGACTTTTACTCTATGGTTAAGAAAGAAGTCTCTGCCGTAAGAACACTTTTATTCCACAAAAAAAACGACAAAAAAGCAGTGAACATATTACAAAATTGCAGACAGCATAAGATTCTTTCCAATAACAACCAACATATTGCACTTGGTTGGTTTTAAACGAGCGTGAACATGAGGTACATCTAACATACATTGCTGCCCTTCATGTTGTTCTTCTTAGCTTCAGGTGCTTCCTTCTTTCACTTACTGAAGGTCGTTCTTTATTGAGAGACTTCGTAAAAAAATGAAGCCTAGTAAGAAGAAAGAACTTCGTTATGTTGTTTGTCAGTTCTTCCTGGTGTACCTGACACCCAACGCGGGGTACATTCCGCATGATGTGAAGAAGTTCTATCATACTGTCTCGCTGAAGTTTGTTCCTACTGAACCACATCGTGAACACATCTTCCAAAGCTTCCACAAATGCGAAGAGCTCGACTGAAGGATACAGAAGGCCTCCTTGATCACAAAAGGCTGTAAAGGAAGAGAGACCTTCATCTGCGTCTTCAGCTGATGTTAACAACTGGGTGAAACACTCCTGACACTGAGTAACCATCACCTTCTTTCGAGCCACATATCCAGCCAGGTAATATGTCAACCTAGCATCGCTGGTCTTCTGTGGGTAGACGTGGTCACCAAGTTCAGACTTGTCGAGGACACTTGAAGCCTCATCCAGTTTTCCATTGTCGATTAAAACGTCTACCTGATTGGTAGCCTCATTCACTCCGACTAAGGAAGTGAGAGCCCCTCCCACACAGTTCCCTGTGTCTAGTGCTTTAACTAGATTGTGAAAGCTTAAGCAGTTAACAGCTGTTAGGAACTGTGACGAGGTGGGGTGGTCATTACAACCGGAAAACTGCCGTATTATCCCAAACAACTTTTCAATTGGGTCTTGACTGAGACGCGAGGTTAGTAAATACTTGTATCCCACAGATTCAGTCAAGTATTCAAAAAGCTGCAGAGTGCCCTTGAGTGTGACTCTAAGTCCTTCGGCTGTGCTTTTTGACAAAAAGCCTTCCTTTTTGGGCCCTGTGGTGGCTTCCCACCTATCGAGGTATTCGAGAGCATTTCGCAGCACTTTTTCTCCTTCAGAGTTCTTTCTCAGTGCTGCTGCAGGAACTCTCGAGGTCATGACAGAAATGAGTTTTTGTATAAAGGCAATGAACCGTTCTGTCGGCTCTCTGTATGCACAGGTCTTTGCAATTTCCTTTTTGTACAAAAAAAGCCCGTGCAGCACTTCGGAACTAAAGAGATGAAAAGCATAATTAACCTTCATCTTTTCAAAGTTGTTTGGGTTTAAGTGTGCATCGGTGATCTTAGGCATCGCTTTAAGCGTTGTTGCACACTTATCCAATTGATGTGCAATTTTGACTGGCTTCGTGTCAACGTGACCATCTGGGGTTTTGTACCCTGACTTGATGAATCCATTTCTCACGCACTTAACTAAATGCGGGAAATCTGACAGAAAGAAAAGGCGTCTGCCATCTTCAGTAGGGTGCTGTACTGATGGCGTGACAGCTGCAGCTGTACCATGCACACCAAACTGATGCCACATGGAACGGTTCCAGGACGCCCCGTCGCACGTGACATAATCAACCTTCAGTCCTGCTCTTTCTGCCAAAACAACAGCTTCCAAAACGATCTTGGAAAGCAAATGAGCCTTCACGTTTCCTTTAGATGCAAAAACACCCAAAATTTGGTGCCAGGACCCAGACAAGGGCTGAAACATCACAACCATGCCGTGGTCGCAAGGTACGGTCTTGTCGTGGTCAGGAGTGAACGCACCGAGGTCCACGAAGCCATCAATTTTCCCAGTACCCTGGGCCACTCCAAAGTTTTCGGAAAGTTTCATTTCGTCTAGTATCAGACCTCCATGACACTGAAACTCATCCATCTTTTTGGTTTTTTTTGCAATTCCTGAGAGAACAGTGGCGTTAAAACCAAAGCTGCTCTCATACTTCTTCATGAAATTTCTGAGGCAGGTGCGGCTGGGGAGCATGAGAATTTTTTTCTCTGCGTACATGTTCATACAGTCTTGGGCTCTTCATACGCATAATGACGCATTCCAAAACCCACTCAGAGCTGTAGCGCATCCCCTTAGGTGATTTCCGGTTCGCAGCTTCAAAACACTGAAGGATGGCAGCTTTCTGTTTAGGAGGAAGGTTGTCGATCTTTCTCAGGAGTGCCGCTTCCTCGATCTTCTCGTTTTCCGCTTTCAGTTGAGCAACTTTCTCGTCTAACGACTTCACTTTGGCCTTCAGGCGACGCACAGCTTGGGTTTTCGATTTGATCTTTCTGGCAAGGTGTGTTTCTGACTTTGTCTTCTTTCTTCGGCATCTTTGGTTGATAAGGATCTTCCGAAGATACTTGCAAGCTACACACCGCTCACTTGAGGTTCCCGTGCACTTCTTGTTGTAAAGGCTCCCATTCCACACGGTCAGATTAGAGTGGGAACGCGCGAACGGGAACTCTTCAAGAAATCCTGCGCCTGAACACACATGCATACTATCCACGGCCTGGAGAATGGAAGACGGGTCGCCAGGCTCGTCTAGCACAACCTTCACACCCCGGACAAACACTTCATGCGTCACTGTGTCGTCTGTCACCGTAAACAACACGAGCTTTGCGGCGCACAGAAGACTTGTATCAGGTCCGGGTAGGCACACACTGTACGCAACCTTCAATGGTACACCACTGAACACGTGCTTTCCCCACCTGTCTGACGGGAAGGCAATATCCGCGTGGTTGAAGGCAAGTCGAGGCTCGGTAGTGGTCGTAGCGGGCTCATCCGGCTCCTCACCTGGCAGTGGCTGCAGTACCTCGTCCATCCGTTGTCGCTTATCATGAAGCGCAGGCGGTGGGCACAACCTCTCCTTGGGATTTCTTTTCCTGGGCACCGGTTTTGACAGGTAGGAAGGCACATTCGGAAAGACGGTCGGAACGGCGCCAGGCAAGAGAAACGGCCTCGCTCTCTCAATAAGCACGCTTTGCCCGTCAACAACATGTTCGAAGTGGCGCGACACAAACTGTTTGTCGAAGTGGAGCTCGCAGACGGCTGCGTTGCGCTGAAGTGGCATGTCAGCTCTTGGAATATTCCGCTGCCATTGTTGAAATACCGCCTCTTCTTTCGGCACGCCAAACAACGAAAACTTCTCCTTGCATGATTTGTACCCGCTCTTGCAGCCGGGTACAAAACAATGACTCTGTCGTCGGCTCATCTTGGATGTTCAAGGCAGCATTTTCACAAAAAAACAACTCGAAACGTCCGCACCACGCACGCAGCCCACAGTACAAGAACGCATTTCTCGCGGCGGCTTGACGTGTAAACGGGAGTTCGCGGCACCTAGCGGCAACATCGCCAAGTGGCGTCAGCGCTTCCCATACGAGCCGCTTGGCGGTAATCACACTTCCCCTATTCCAGACACTGTAA